>CAJQZJ010034075.1:6916182-6947055 GCA_907164525.1 Lophiomys imhausi | reverse complement strand
CATGTCCAGAGTTCATGCCAACTGTGTTCAAAGCGAATGGACAAGCTCTCAAGCAAGAGAAGCAAACTGAGAATGAACTAGGTGAGAGTCATGGAAGTAAACAGCCCAAAGCATGTGCAGTCTCCATAAACGGTCTAGCACTTCTCACATCCAAACCAAGGGTACATGTCACATGCTAACAAGTACCCAGCATGAGATGAGTAGTGCTCAAGGAAACTCTCAGCTTCAGGTGACATTCAGGTCACTGGGCACTGTCTGGCCCACACACAACCCCCTCAACCCTTGAAGTACTCAATAAATTTCCTTTTTTCTTCTTTGGTTTTTCAAGACAGGGTTTCTCTGTGTAGCCCTGGCTGTCCTGGAACTCACTCTGTAGACCAGGCTGGCCTCGAACTCAGAGATCCACCTGTCTCTGCCTTCTGAGTGCTGGGATTAAAGGCGTGCGCCACCATGTCTGACAAACTTTTCTTTAAAAAAAAAAATTGTTCCAAAACATCAAAAACTACCAACATCATTAGTTTTCATTATTTCCTTATAAGCTAAGTAATATGACAACCTACGTTTTTCAGAATCTAATCACTAACCCCACACACTACTGTGAAGGGCAGTCACACTCAAACACTGATACACACATACACATAACTAAGCATCCCTTAACAAGGAGTCAGAGTGTCTGCACAGCAGGCTGCCCTCAGGCCAGCCGTGGCGGTGCATGCTGTGTGTATGCCCAGTGCTCAGGCAGAGGCTGAATGCAGGAAATGGGCGGGGGTTATGAAAGAGGATGGAAAGCTAAGTGGTTTTAGCTCTAATTCTGACATTTTTGGGTTTGGTGGTGTTTAGTACACATATTTGATTTTGAAACTGTAAACTTTAGACAGGTGGTGGTGTCGCATGTCCTTAATCCCAGCCGTCAGGAGGTAGAGACAGGTGGATCTCTAAGTTTGAGGCCAGTCTGGTCTACTTTAGGAGTTCCAGGACAGCCAGGGCTACACAGAGAAACCCTGACTCAAAAAACCAAAACAGTAATAATAAAAATTTAAAAAAAATTTACAGGTGTAAAATTTCCTGTGAAGTTCTACAGCTTCTGTTCTGAATGCCTATGCTAACTGTACACAAGTTCACTGAGACATATAGACTCTGAGTCTGTTTAATTTTGGTGTGAGGTATTTTTACCCATTTCCAATTTTTTTTAATAAGAAAGCTTTTTATTTTTTAAAATATTTATTTATTTTATGTATATGATTGCTTATCTGTATGAATACCTGCAACCAGAAGAGGGCATCAAATCACATTGTGGATGGTTGTGAGCCACCATGTGGGTGCTGGGAATTGGACTCAGGACCTCTGGAAGAGCAGCCAGTACTCTTAACCAGTGAGCCATCTCTCCAGCCCCTAAAGTTCTTTTGTTTTGTTTTAATTAAAGAAAAAAGGAACAACCTGCCCTAGAAACCAAAGGTCTTCCCTTCTAAATTCTGTTCCCAGTCCATATTCCTAGGTAAAGATGAAGCCGCATTTGTCACTAAAGGCCCTTCTGGAGGCACTACAGGATGAAAACAACCAATAGTCTCCTTGATGCACTCTCCAGGGCAACTGGAGAGAAGCTCAAAGAATATACCCACGGACTAATTATCAACTCTGCGCAGACATCCCACTGCAAAGCCAGGTGTGGTGCATACAGGAGACTAGGCAGGAGGTTCAGGAATTGAAAGGCTAGTCTTGCTTAATCCCAGCATTCAGGAGGCAGAGGCAGGTGGATTTCTTTGAGTTCAAGGCCAGACTGGTCTATGAATGAGTCCAGGACAGTCAGGGCTACACAGAGAAACCCTGTCTTGAAAAACCAAAACACAAAAACAAAAACTGGGCTGAAGTGTTACCAGCATTTGCCTTTCTTCCAGAAGACCCAAGATTGGATCCCAGTACCCACAGAGTGATGCATAACCACCTGTTAACTGCAGTTCCAGGGAAGCCAGGGCCCTCTTCTGCCCTTCAGGGCTACCACAACATGCTTGGTGGTATACATGCATGCAGAAAAACACATACAAGAAAGACACACACAGACACCAAATAATAATAATATTTTATTTTAGTTTTAAGGAGATTTTATTTCACTTTAATTAGTGTGTCTGCTTCTACACACACGAGTGCAGAGCTCCTGCGGGTCAGAGGCAACAGATGGAGCTGAAGTTACAGTGGGCTGTGAGCTACCTGACATGGGTGCTGGGAATTGAACTCATGTCCTCTACTAGGGCAGTGCACACTCTTAACCATTGAGCCATCTTCCCAACACCCAAAAAGAAAGCTAAATCCTTAAAAATACATATTAGTAAAAACAAGCAAAAAAGAAATCCTATTGGAAGGAAGGTAAGCAGATAAAGAGATAAATTTGTATAAACAGGATGCAAAGGATTAAATACATAAACCCCAGAGTTAATTCTCAAGCTAAGTGGTCCACATTATTTCCGTATTTCAGATCTTCTGTTACATGATTCTAAAATGGCATTTGGTGCATAAAGAAATAAAGCAATTACTGATGTGAAAGAGTATGAAAGGTATTTTTTTAACTTTAATAAAAGGTCTAGAGAGATGGTTCAGAAGAGCAAGTACTATTTTTGCAGAGGACCTAAGTTCAATTCCCAGCACCCACACCAACAAGTGCTCTTAACCACTGGCCCGTCTTTACAGCCCCAGTACTTTAGTGTTTCCAAAATGTATGTAGCATAAAATGATTCAAGCTCTTTAGCCAGAGAATAATGGGATTTTAAAACAGCTTTTAATTAATATGCAAACAAAGAGAAAACATCCTGTAACACTGGGTCCATTCTGTCCTACTGTCTTAGATCAAAACTGAATAGAAAAACAAAAGAAACAAGGTGAAGTATTGGAAGCTGCAGGCCCTGCACTTCCTATATAATCAGATATATTTATCCTTCTCAGCTCTCTGAGGTGGTTGAAGAATAGACAGCTTGAGTCTCATAGCTAAATTTTGAGTTGTTTAGGAATCAAGAGGGCGTTCTAGATCTAAGAAGATGGTTATAATAGTGATGCAAGTTAGTATGAAAGCTAAGTCAGTTATAGAACTTTAAACTCATGGAGATGGTTAGATGGTAGAAGGTTAAAGTCAGGGGCCAAATATGTATGAACTGGACATTGGGAAGGTATACTGGGCCATTTAACTCTCATAAATGTGGCATATTTAATTCTGCTGTTTTGTATAGAATTTACTGTTATAAGAGAAAGAACCATTTGTTGGATTGAAAAGGGAAGCTGTTGGGGGGGAAGAGGGTGGAAGGGTGGGACAGGAAGGGGGAATAGGGAAGGGTTTGTGACTGAGATGTAACTTGAAGAAAAAATAAATAAATAAAAATAAATCCTGTGTCCTCTACTGTTTTTGGTCCTGGTGTTTTTCACAACAACAGAAATCAAAATAGAACTGCTTGTTAATAAAAAAAATTTTTTTTGAAGAATCAACTTCTGTTTCCATTCATTTTTATATTTATCACTGCTTTAATCTCTATTTGCTCCATTCCTATCTTTGGCTTTAGCTTGACTTAAAGTGTAATAATAGTTGGTTGAATCTTCTTTCTAAATTAAATCTTGATCTTTACCAATGGGAAAAAAAAAAAGAAACAAGGTGAAAAAGTAACAGCTATAATTACCTTTGAGTTTGGTCTAAAGATGATAGAAGTATTCTCATCATATTCCAGGCTGTGAAAAGGGGTAAGAACAAACACAAAGGCTCAAATGATAAATATTATAAATTATGAAGTTCTGGCTGGCAAGATGGCTCACTGATTAAAGACTTACTACCTAAGTCTGATGACCTGAGTTCAATTCCTGAGACCGACATAAAGGCGGAAGGGGAAAACCAACTCCACACAGTTGTGCTCCGACCTACACAACCTCACCATAGCATGTACATGTAAAGCGAATAAACAAAACCTTGCTTCCCAAGATGGCACCATGGGAAGTACCTGTGGCCCTGTCCTGGGTGTCAGCCCCAGCCACCCCAGGGTACTGAGTGTGCTGAAGGGTAGCTGCAGGGGCCTGGGGTTGGACTTTGGGTGTTCCCAGACACAGACCTGGGTCTACAGCAGATGTGTACTGTAGTGTCCTGCGCTTCTGATTTTCTGTACTATTTTAAAACTTCTTAAAAGTACACAAAACATACAGTTACTACAACAGCTAACAATTTATTTTTCTTCCCCTAAGAATGGAAGGGGCTGCCAGGCAAGGTGGTGCACACCTTTAATCCCAGCACTCGGGAGGCAGAGGCAGGCGGATCTCTGTGAGTTCAAGGCCAGCCTGGTCTACGAAGTGATTCCGGGATAGCCAGGGCTACACAGAAACCCTGTCTCAAAAAAAAAAAAAAAACAAAACAAAACAAAAAACAAACAGAAGAATGGAAGAGGCTTCTGTTGTTCCTACATGGATAACTATAGAAAACAACTTCCTGTAGTCTATAAACCATTACAAAGTTACTAGTAATAATCTGACAACCTTGTTTTTCAAAGTCTGTTTTCATCAGTTCAGTATACTGCATTATTTTAGGTATTTTTATTATATGAAATCTACCATGTGTCAGGTACTTTAATCCACTTATATGTTGATCTGTTACCAGAACTTATACATTTTTCAATAACTCAAAATCAATAAGAAAAATAATTTTCACCAGTGTTTAGTTTTATATTAAGGTGCTCAGTTTGGAATAAAGGATACAAAAACCAAAAATAAATACCTTTAAAAGTTTTTCTGCCAGGTGTGATGGCACACACCTTTAATCCCAGCTCTCGGGAGGCAGAGGCAGGTGGATCTCTGTGAGTTCAAGGCCAACCTGGTCTACAAAGTGAGTCTAGGACACTCAGGGTTACACAGAGAAACCTTGTCTTGAAAAAAAACTTTTTCTACTTTCAAATATTTCAATGTAATCAAATGCTAAATTTTTTCAAGCCACAAAAGACTTTGGTATAATTGGTTTGGGTTAAGTATAAAAATTAGCTAAGGTTATAAAAGCACCTCCACATAAATCTAATGAATAGAGAATCATGACATTATACTCTCAGCAAAAATGTAGCTATAGGGCTAAGGATGTCATTTTGTGATAGAGTGCTTGCCTGGCATTCAAAAGCCCTAAGTTTAATCCCTAGCAATCCCCCCAGAAAAGCACGCTGGAACAAAAATTTAAGAAAAGTGCCCACTCTACTGTTGGGGTTACAGCTCAGTGTAGAGCTTATTTGTCTAAATTTTTGGGTTTTTAAAATGTTAATTTTCAGTGTAATTTCCTAAGAAATTAAAAGGATCGGGAATGAGTGAAGTCTGCTAATTCCCAGTAGATATGTATTTTATTTTTTATCATTTTTTTTATTTCTTCAAGTTACATCTCAGACAAAGTCCCCTCCCTCCTCCCCTTCCTGGTCTCCCCCTCCTATCCTTCCCCCCCCCATCTGCTTTTTGTTGTTTCTGCTGTTTTTTATTTTTTTTTTATTTTTTATTTTTTTTTTGGTTTTTCAAGACAGGGTTTCTCTGTTTAACAGCTCTGGCTGTCCTGGACTCACTTTGTAGACCAGGCTGGCCTCGAACTCGCAAAGATCCGCCTGCCTCTGCCTCCCAAGTGCTGGGATTAAAGGCGTGCGCCACCACCGCCCGGCTTCTGCTGTTTTTTAATTTAAGGTGTATCTTTTTAGAAATGTATCTTTTTTTTCATCTTTAAGCTGCCTTTAATTTTTCTCATGTTATAATGAGTTCTTATTAAACTCATTCAATGTTTATTCTGCCTAATTAATTTTTAAGAATTAAAAAGCTGCCTTTTCCAGAGCAGGTTAGCAATAGTTCATGTAAGTGTCATGTTTATGATGCATGCACATACAAGTAAACAGCAAACAAAGATGGCTATTATTTCACACACTTAAGATTTTATTTTGTTAAGATTCTCTCAGGAGTTCAGCATTTTCACAATGCCCACGAAGAAACTCAAACCCTGCATTCTGGTGTCTACCACCAGATACTTCATTCTAGCTACAACGGAAAGGGCTTGCTTTCTGGCTCAGTAAGGTTCTAATAAAGTTATTTAGTACATACATACCTTCCCAACCTATCGAAAACTGGAGCACTCGGTTTGCTTACATTATTGAAGAATAAGTCTAGTTGAAATGTGTGTGGAGATGTCTCCCTGTAAATCAAACAAGGACAAGATGTCAGTTTTTTTAAACAATTAGTTCCTATAGTAAAACAAAAAACACAGTAAGTACAAAGTCCTAAGAAATCCTAAGACCAGAAAAAATAGTCCAGAGGTTTAAATAACAAAAAAAAGCAAATGACTTGAATATTTTAACAAAATCCTATCCAATTCTCATGTCATTTAAGTACTATTAAAAGTGAACTTTTAATCATCAAAATCAAAAAGATACTTTTAGTTCTTTCATCTGCTACAAGGTATTTACCCTAAACATTTAAAAAGTTTAATGTTAGGGATCCACTGAGCTGTTCTAGGATACATGAGACTCTAAGTCCAGCCCTAACACCCCAAAATTTAAACAAAAATAATCACAGGATATTTGACAGTACTAGACTTTCCCAACAGAATGACTTAAAAACCTAACTTTATGTAAGATGGCACATTTATAAAACTATCAGGGACAGTAAAATGGCTCACATGTAAAGGCTCTCACCACCAACCCAAATAACGTCAATCCAATCCCCAGGACCCATAACTCCACACACTGTGGTATATATTCACACATCCATACCCATACTTACATCCTCCCCACCAAAAACAAAAAACAAAAAAAAAAAACCTAACAAAATCCAAAGTCAAACATGGTAGTGTGTGTGTGTGCCTAGAAAGGTGAGCCAGGAACTCTGCTGCAAGTTGAAGGCCAGCCTAGGCTACATAGAGAAAACCAAGCCACAAGGTAAAGAACAAAACAGAGTCTGGAGACATGGCTCACTAGTTAAAAGCAAGCATTGCTCCTGCAGAGGACCCAAGTTTGGTCCCAGAAAACCACCCTGGGCAGCTCACAACCATAGGTAACTCCAGGTCCAGGGGAATCTAACTTCCTCTCTTGGCCTCCATGGGTACCTACCTGTCCCCCCACACACACACAGAGAGAGAGAGAGAGAGAGAGAGAGAGACATATACATATAGATACAATTAAAAATATACATAAGGGGCCATGGTGGCACATGCATTTAATCCCAGCACTCAGAGCAGAGGCAGGCAGATCTCTGAGAGTTTGAGGCCAGCCTGGTCTACAGAGCGAGTTCCAGGACAGTCAGGGCTGTTACACAGAGAAACTCTGTCTCAAACCACCCCCCCCCAAAAAAAAACCACAAAAATTAAATAAATACCTTTAAAAAAATACATCAAGCCAGGTTGTGGAGGTGTACGCCTTTAATCCTAGCACTCAGGAGGCAGACAGAGGTCAACCTTGTCTACAGAGCTACTTCTAGGACAACCAAGGCTATACAAAGAACCTATCTCAAACAAAACAAAAATAACTCCGTCAAATTTAGGATACTCTCAGACAGAGATATTACAGGAATTTTGGGTTTACCTATATATCTCTGAGTTTTCTAGTGAGGAAAAAACATTTATAGAGTTTGCTGTATGTATATCATTTGACCCCCTAGCTTTATTTTCAAGTTTAAGATTTCAGGTTTCTTGCCAGGCGGTGGTGGTGCACAACTTCAATCCCAGCACTTAGGAGGCAGAGTCAGGCTGATCTCTATCTCAAAGCCAGCCTGGTCCACAGAGTGAATTCCAGGACACCCAGGACTATACATTGAAACCCTGTCTCGAAGAAGAAAAAACAAAACAAAAACAAAAACCCAAGATCCCAGGCTTCAGGACATCATGACAGCTCATTGGGCAACACTAACACCAATACTGATGATTTAACTTCAATCCCTGGGGACCCATATGGTGGAAAAAGAGAACTGATTCTCACAAGGTGTCCTATGACCTCCACCCATGAACCCATGACACATGAAAGGCCACACACATAAACATAAATAAATATGCAATAAAAGTTGGTAAAAAGATTCCCTGCAGGTTTCTTATGTTTGTTCTACTTCATTGACCCTTAATTGTATTGCTCTACATGTCAACCATGTGTAAACGTTTTTAGTACTTTCATATCTCATTACAGCATAAGGAGCCACTCACTCTCAGCTAAGAAACAGAGTATAGAAAGCATCATAAATGTAGCAAAGGGCAGAGATCTACTTTTCCTTCTGTTTGTTGCAGCTGGCCTCCAAGATGTCTCCAGTGACCATGCTTCCTGTTTTTCACAACCTGCATAATTCCCCCTACACTGTACTAGGATATGTAACTAAGAGAATGTAGTAAAAGTCGTAGTGTGTCACTTGCAAT
The DNA here is from genome assembly GCA_907164525.1 of Lophiomys imhausi. Lineage (NCBI taxonomy): Eukaryota > Metazoa > Chordata > Mammalia > Rodentia > Muridae > Lophiomys > Lophiomys imhausi. Next base: position 6,938,687 of record CAJQZJ010034075.1, on the reverse strand, counting down.
AGTAAGTTGCAGAACTCACTAACCGAGGCTTCTTCCTGGGGATGCTCCCTTGTGCACCACTCCCTCTGGAGGAAGCCTTGTTACGGCATGAACCGGATGAACCTCCACGGAGAACATATGCTACCAAGGAACTGCAACTTCCCACAAGCAGCCATGTAAGTGAGCTTCCAAAGTGACAGTACCAGCCCTACCCCACCTAAGATGGAGTTCTAACCTGCATCCTCACTACAAAAATAAAGAATAAAGGCAGCTACTACAGGCTACAGGCTAATGTCAGATACCTTCTTCCATTTGCTTTCCACCTCATTTTTGTTTTTAAGACAGTCTCTCATGAACCTGGAGCTTGCCATCTCACCTAGACTGACAGGCCAGCAAGCTCCATGGATCCAGTCTCTGCTTCCTTAGCGCTGGGAATACAGGTTCATGTATCACACAGTTCACATGGGTGCTAAGGGTGCTAAGGACTGAACTCAGGTCTTCACACTTGCACAGCCAGCACTTTACCAGTTGAACCACACTAGCTCTCTTTTGGGGGGGGGGGGGGAGGGGGTGTCACAGGATCTCATGTGTCCTGTAGCCCCACCTGCCCTTCAACCTGTTATGTAGCTGAAGATTACTTTGAATGTCTGAATCTCATACACACGTATCTACTACACACAGCTTAAATTTCAGTTCAGTTTCTGTGGTTGTTGTTCTCCCCAGGCTGGTCTTAAACTGCCAATCTTCCAGGCTCTGCCTCTACTTCCTTTACGCCATGCTTGGAGATCAAACCCAGGGCTTGGTGCATGCTAAGGGGGCACTCTACCAACTAAGCTAGCCCCATGCCTCCTAATTTTCTTAAACATGGAAAAACTGTATGAGGTCTATTGTAAACAGAAGTTAATCTAATGTTTTATATTTTACATTATCATTTCTGAATGACACCTCTAAAGGCTTTTATGTCTACTTCTAAAAAACAACCAACTATTTTTTCACAATTAGAAAGAAATGAACTTTGGCCCAGACTCTTTCCCATAATATTCACCAGGAAGTAGCAGGTAGAACTATTTCATATAATAGAAATGGAGCTACAAATAGTATCAATAAAATGAAATAAATCAATATACAAAACCAGTGCCTGTGCTATAAACTAAAAGCTCTTTTAAAAATGCATTTATTGTATATATTCATATTTTCACAGCCAAACTTTGACTTTTATCTCCAACCTATAAAACTAAAATTAGAAAATGATTATTTACATTGCACAAAATAAAACCCCCTTTTATGTCAATTATTAAGGCTATCTAATGTCAGAAACAATGGTCTTACATTTTATTCCCACCTAACCCAAGAAAGAGAAAGTAACATATAATCACTTGCTAATTATAAATGGCTCGTTTGAAGCTACAAATTTATAAAAAGTCATATGTATATGACTTTGTATAAATACCTGTTGCAAAAACATGGGGACCTGCCTTCACACTCCCAGCACCCTCATAAGCCCAGATAAGTCTACAGCCACACTGGGTGCAGGGGGTCAGAAGTTGGGGATCCCAGGGGCTTACTCATCATCCAGTCTAACCAAACAGTTCAGCGAGAGACATTATCTTAAAAAACAAAGGAAAGGAAGCCAGCATGAGGGGGACCTGACACTGACCTCTGGATTCGCATACAAACGCATCTGCATGTGTAAACACACAAGTATACAAGTCACATGTAGAGTGTAAGCTAGACACAGTAAGACACGTCTATAGTCGCAGCTACTTGGGAAATTGACAGAGAAGCCAAAATTAAAGGTTGGCCTGTACAGCTTAGTGAGACTATGGCAAAGTAAGTTTTTAGGAAATGGAAAGTGAGGAAATAACACTGGAAAGAGTAATCAGTGGTCCTGAGTCAATCCCCACTCCCCCAAAACAAACAAAAACACACATTTTTAAATATTCAAACTAGGGGCTGAAGAGATGGCTCAGCAGTTAAGAGCACTAGCTACTCTTGCAGAAAACTCGGGTTTGATTCCCAGCACCTACACAGTGGCTCATAATCAGTCACTACATCCAGCTGCAGGGGATCTGACAACTCTCTTGACTTCTACAGGCACCAGGCATGCACATGGTGCACATACATACATGCAGACAAAACATTCACATATATATAATTAGATATAAAACTAACTCTTTTTTATTTTAAAAGGAAAAGTCACATCAAAATCACTTCACCTGGGCTGAGAATGGTCAATAATAGAATGCCTGCCTACCATATAATGAACCCTGGGTCTGATCCTTAGCACTATCAAAAATATTAAAAATAAGAAAAATACATATGGCAAGGCACACACATTTAATAGCATTCTGGAGACAGAGAAAAGCAGATCTCTGTGAGTTCAAGACCAGCCTGGTCTACATAGTATGTTCAAGCCATTCAGGGCTTCCCAGTGTCTTAAAACACACACACGGGGGGAGGAGGTGTATATTTAAGCTAAAAATTTTCCACAAAGAGAGTTGACTTACCCATATGCTCTGTTGTCAGGTAAGCCACTATGGGCTCGTACTCCCGGGGGTATAACTCGGACTTCATTGATATAAACCACACATGGAAAGCGGACCACATCTATATGAGAACTTTGCTATAAAAAGGAGGATGAAACACGCTGTAAGTACAACACTTCTTGTTCAATTCAAAATACACTTTTAAAATTTTCTTCAGCTAAAATGACACCAACAATCTTAAAATGCAGCAATGAAGATGCAATTCTGTGGTAAAGCACTACCCTAACAAGCTTGGGGGGTTAAGGGGCGCACCCCTTTAATCCCAGCACTCGGGAGGCAGAGACAAGCAGATCTCTGTGAGTTCAAGGCCAGCCTGGTCTACAGACAGATAAGACTACATGTACACAGAGAAATCCTGTCTTAAAAAAAAAGCATGTATCACATATTCAAGACTCTGGGTTGAGTCCTCATCTCTAAAAATAAACATATCATTAAACTTTATTATCAGGTACATTACTGTAGAAATCACTTTTTAACAACAGTTGGTGATAGGACTGGAGCGAGGACTCAGCACTGAGAATGCTGGCTGCTCTCCCAAAAGGACTGCAGTTCAGTTCCCAATCTACTAGCTCACAACTCCAGGGAACCCAATGTCCTCTTCTGACCTCCAAGGACACCCACATATATACACATCTGTGGCACACAGATACACACACACATAAATAATAAATATCTTCTCAATAGCTGGTGATTTATTCTTATGATAATGTACCTAATTAAGCCTCTCAATTAGTGTTACATAAAATTTTCTGAAGTACATTTATCTCTCCATTAATGTTCTCCTTAGATCAAGGGTTCACAAACTTTTTCTATTCATGGCTCCAGATACTCAAGAAATATTTATAGATGCTTCAGATATATGGATATATAAAACAGACATCCATTGGTAAATGACATGGAAACAAAGTAGACAAGTCTGGACCATGACCTTAAATGGTTCAGACTCTGCGACTGACATTCCATCCACCCTTTCTTCCAATATTCTGTTACTTGTCTAGAAGATAAATGTTGTAAAGAGCTACCACGAACAGTGTAGGCAATACTCTAAGGATGGAAGAGAACAATACAGACAGAACCTAGACTCCAACACTGTAAAACTGCCATATTATTCCTAGGTGACTTTCAAGATTATTTAAAGAAAAAAAATCCTATCCCATGAAAGGCCATAAAAGCACTAAACCAACAAAACAAAACAAAAAACCACACTTTTTTTTTTTACACATTTATTTTGAACACGAGCTACAGCAGAGATGTCAAAAAACAACTTTAAATCAGGATAACTTTCAACCTTTGACCTTTCTGCCTCCACCTCCTAAGTGCTGAAATTGCAGGCATGTGCCACCAGGCCTATTTTTATGTGGTAATAGATATAGAAACCAGAGTTTCATGCATGCTAGGCAAGCATTCTACCAAATATGCTATACCTCCAGCCCTAAAATGCACTACGTACCAACAGGAAATCTCCTGTATTAGCTGTGACCACTTCTATTAAACAGGTATTACATATTTCTATAGGTTCAAGGCTAGCCTAGTCTGCATAATAATGGATTCAAGGCCAACCAGAGCTACACAGTGAGGTCCTGTTTGGGGAGGAGGGGTCTGAGGGGACCAGTGAATGAGGGAGAAGGGCATTCTAGGTAAAGGAAAGGGAATGCATCAGACTAGGAGCATAGTTCATGAGAACTAGAGGGCAAAAGCAGGGAAGAGAGCAGGGCTGGGGTTCAACAGAGCTCAACCAAAAGGATTATAAAAACTGAGATCTTCACCCACAGCCAGACAACAGTTCCTAATCCTTCTACAGTTCCTAGGATCCTTCTACTAAGCCCCAGGGGACATCCTCATTTAAATGTCTTCAGATACTTCAAACCTGGCAAGCTAAACACTGAACTCTGTCCTTCATCCATGATGCTATCACTAGTCACACAATGCCTAACACATTGTCGTATTTGGCTCTCTGTTCTCTTACCTAACCTTCCAGCTATTTAATTTCCTAGTCATAGGACTGAATGTCTGAACAGTTCTCAAGTCTTAGCATTCCCTTCATTTCTGCTGTTCCTTCAGTTCTGTACTCTGTACCACTCTAATCTCACTACAGCAGTAGAACACTAACTGATTCTGTGCTCCTTATTCTCCACCCCATCTCCTATTGAAAAAGCAATGTAGTCTTTCTAGAATATAAGCCTGTACCATACCCTGCTTCTTTCTTCAGTCAAGCCAAATTTCTAGGTCTTATAAACCTGACTTCTATCACTCCAAGCCAAAATACTGTATGTGTGAATGTCCCTAACATACCTTCTGTTTTTTCAACATCATGGCCTCAGGTATGCTGTCCAGTTATGCTCTGATCAGATGCCCTCACACCCATCAGCCTCAACTCTCTTAGATGTCAACATTCCCTCAAAACCCAAAACAAGTCCAGGTAAGTCCTCTCCTTTGTGTGCCCAAAGTCCTTTATCAAACTGATGTGTGCATGTATTTCAAGATTTGCTGTAAATTCAGTATCTGCCATATTCATTTAATGAGAGAATGTTTAACAGGTGCATAAAGGTAACTTGTTGTAAAGGAGCAACTGAAAGGAGTGCTTGTCTAACATGCACGGAAGTCCTAGGTTCAATCCCACATAAACCAGCAAGAAAGATCAGGAGTTTAAAACATACCTGCTACTAGCCTGGGCTACATAAAATTGTCTCAAAAATTAAAATAAAACCTAAGACAGGTTGAGACTGAGACTTCTAGGAAGGTTTATGATCCTAACGTACTGTGAATATGAACAGACTGGTCAGATTTCAAGACCACATTTTCCACATTTATGCATGGGAAGTCACTGTCAGAATACTTCGGGCTGTTGCCTGCTTTTCTCGTTCTACCTGTAGCTGCCTTCTCTTTCTACTCACTTTCTCAGCTCACTCATCTACTCTGTCAATTAAGCTGCCTCTTGTGCATAAACGATGTACACTGTTTCCTAAGTAAAGTCTATAAAGAGCAGTTCACAGCCTGTTGATGGGGATCCCTTTTGGGGGTCAAACAACCGTTTTAAAGGGGTGACCTAAGACCACTGGACAACACAGATATTTACATTATGATTCACAACAGTAGCAAAATTAGTTATTAAATAGCAGCAAAATAAATTTACAGTTGAGGGTCACTACAACATGAGGAACTGTATTAAAGGACCGCAGCATTAGGAAGGTTGAGAACCACTGCTCTTCTAGACTATCCACTCGCCCCCACAGTGTACTTGAACCTAGCAAATACACTCAGACAATATTAAAGAAATACAAAAATGTACAATCTATCTCTCCCCTTTGGGTTTCCATAAAAAATAAGAAGCATAAATCCCAAGAGTTTAGTATACAGACAATACATAGTATTACCATTTAAAGCCACAGGATGTCTATCTGACAGGGATGAGAAACTGGCTTTTTACTGGACACGCTTTATACCTTTTAAACTCATGCCTCATACATGTGTTACATAGTCAAAATACAAAAGAAATTTTTCTTTAAATGAAGCTCACCTTCATTCAGGTTTACTGAAACACAATGTTTGATGAAAATAAAGCACAAACCAGAGTTAGGACATTAATACAGGAAGACATACATCCAGGCATACTCATATGAACTGGGAGATTTGGAAAATATTAATATAAAGGAAGCTGTTTTTCAACGACAAAATATAAAGTATGCAGTAATAGCTGGGGGGGGGGACAGATGAAAGAAATTAGCTCACATCAAAATACATTAGCTTTCCACTCATTTACCAAATAGTCTTACTTTAAACAATTTTTCTGAAATACATTACATGCATACTAGAGCTTCATCTTGCTTTTATTTGTATTTGTCTGTTTGGATTTGTGTGTCATGTAGCTCAGGTCTCAACCTTTCTTTGTAATCAAAAATAATTTAAAACTCCTGATCCTGATGCCTCCACCTCTTGAGTGCTGGGCTCACAGGCACAGGCCACCATGCCCAGCTGACCTTGTAGTTTGATTTGCAAAACTGCTTTATTCTTTTATTGGAACATCATTTCCCAGTAATCAAATGGCTCTCAGTCTGAAATCAGTAAACTAGACTTATAAAAACATAACTGTTTATGTGAGGAAGCGATTGTTAAGATAAAGGATAAAGAGAAAAGAATGCTAATGAAGGCTGGATCTACCAAAGTTTATGCTTTTCTCTATCTTTACATTTTTCTTGTTGAAAGTTTTTTAATTTGTGTGTGTGTGTGAAATGTGTGTACACAAATGCTATGCATATGACATCAAAGAACAAATCCACAGAGTCAGTTCTCCCGTTCCACCTTTCCATGGCTTCCAGCATTGAATCAGGTTGTAAAGCTTGCCTGCCCAGTGTTTTTATCCCGAGTCATCTGTCCACTCTATTGTTTAATCTTTCTATAATGAAATTTAAATGTGCAGGGCCAGGGGAGGCCAAAGGAAGGCACTGGATTCATTGGAACAGAGTCATAGGCAGTTGCAGGCTGCCTGCTGTGGGTGCTGAGAACCAAACTTCCGTCCATAGCCCCAAAGACTTACTTTTATTATTTGTAACTACGTGTACCTGTATGTGTTGAGCGGCGTGTCTGCAGGCGACTACAGACACCCAGGACTGAACTTTTTAAAGGTTTACTTTAGTTTTAATCATGTGTGTGTTTTCACATACATGGAGGTGGTTTTGGATCCCATGGAGCTGGAGTCCTCCACCTATTGACTTGAGAGCTAGGACCCAAATTCAGGTCCTCTGTAAAAGCAATATGTGTGTTAGCTGCCAAGCCATCTCTCCAGCCCCATTTTGAAAGAAGGAGCACTACAAACCAGAGTTTAGGGGGTTTTCCTTTAAGTATTTATGTTTATGCGTGTTTTGCCTGAATATATGTATGTGCATCACATGTGTGCTGGTGCCTGAAGAGGTTACAAGAGGGTATTTCATTCTCTGAAACTGGAGTTCTACAGCTGTATAAACCCAGATCCTCTTAATTGCTGAGCCTTCTTCCCAGCCCATTCCAACTACCATCTGTAATTTATCTAGAACTACTTGCATCCTTGTAAGGAGCCTCTGTGAAAGTTTAATCAAAGGTTAACTTCCCTACCAGATTACAAATTGAAGAAAAGCAAGTGTCTTGTCTCATTTCTCATGTGCTGCCTCTCCTCCATAGTGTGCCTTCCTACTCAATCCCAACTGCAACATGAGATGGCACCACTTGAGCTAGGAGAAATGTGCTAGTGGACTTTCTTTTTCCTTTGATTTGATTTTTAATTTTTTATTTAGTGTATGTGAGAGCCAGTGTGCCACGGTGCTTGTGTGGAGCTCAGGGGACAACCCTCTTGAGCTACTTCTCTCCTGTGACCAAGTGGGTCCCAGAAATCAGACTTCAGTCCTCAGCCTTGGCAGCAAGCGCCTTTATGTACGGAACCATATCACACACCTTGTTTTTGTTTTCTCCTATGTGGCCCAGGTGGCCTTGAGCTTGCAGTTCTTCAGCTGGATGTCAGGAATGCAGACATGCTCCAGAACGTCATTTTACCTTAACGTAGGCATGTCAGTTCAAGGAAACCATCTGACTTTTGCCATTGTTTGCTTATCTATAAATGAAAACAACTCTCAAAACTAATAGAAATCAGAGAAAATTTATTAAGTAACCAGAGCACTGTTCCTGGCACAAAGTCCTCAATACATGTTCCAAGTGTTAATTCCATCTGCTAACTAACTGCATCTCACTTATTCTTCTTGGTTTTGCTACACATTTTTGCTGAACTTCTAGGACTGACTACTTAATCTACCTAATAGAGTTTACTAATCGTATAATTCCCCTGCTCAAAAGCTATAGACTTCCAACAGAGTCTCTACTATTTTTGAATATTTAAGGAGCTCCATTATGAGGTTTTAAAACTGCCTCTAGATGGGCAACAGTGGCACACACCTTTAATCCCAGCACTCGGGAGGCAGAGGCAGGCGGGTCTCTGTGAGTTCAAGGCTAGCCTGGTCTACAAAGAGAGCCCAGGACAGCTAGAGCTGTTACACAGAGAAACCCTGTCTCAAAAAACCAAAACAAAACTGCCTCTCAGGTGCCAATTCATACAGCTACTTTGGGGATAACCAAACAGAAAGACTGACTACAATAGCCCTCTTTTCTCACTACAATGAAACATTTCCCATTATCAGGACCAACTGAATATGCCAATAAATGGCCTTGATAAAATCTTCCTTGATATTCACCAGAGTGACCTCTCTCTAAAATTTTACACCCTTCATGTTCACAAAGAGAGCTAAAATAAGTATCAGCTGGAGTTTCCTATGTCAGATATTGATTAAAAATGGTTTCAGGGTCTTTTGTTTTGTAGGCTTTTTTGGGGTTTTTTGTTTTGTTTTATTTTTTCCGGGATAGGGTTTCTCTGTAGTCCTGGTTGGCTTTGAACTCTTGGAGATACACCTGCCTCTGCCTCCCGGGTGCTGGGATTAAAGGTGTGCTTTGTAATTCAATGTTCACCATTCACACCCTTTTAAGGACCACAATCCAGTGACTAGGCATTTTGGGATAAACCTCAAGGGATTCCCACTGCACCTCTTCACACACCATATATATATTAGGTTTTTTTATTATTATTTCATGTACATTGATGTTCTGCCTCCATGCATGTCTGTGTGAGGGTGTCAGATCCCCCGGAACTGGAGTTACAGACAGCTGTGAACTGCCATGTACACACCATATTCTAACCCTAATCCAAACATTTCTGTATTTCTTACAAACCCCTACTCCTTCAAGATAAATTCAAATGTGATTTCTTCTAAACCTTCTTCACTCCCAAAAAGTATTTTTTAACTTGCCCTCTTCTCCTATTTTTGTCTAAGAGTGAACGATAGAAAACAGTGAATGAAGGAATGACAATTTTCCTGTTAGATTAGTACTAGATATATATGCTTCTTCAAAAAACTTTTTTTTTTTAAAGACAGAGTCTTACTATGTAACCCTGGCTGTCCTGGAAATTGTTATGAGACCACACTGGCCTCAAACTCACAAAGACCTGCCTGCTTCTGCCTCCCAAATACTGGGATTAAAAACATTAACACCGGCCGGGCGTAGTGGCGCACGCCTTTAATCCCAGCACTCGGGAGGCAGAGGCAGGCGGATCTCTGAGTTAGAGGACAGCCTGGTCTACAAAGCAAGTCCACTACAGCTACCATTTTGAGTTTTCTCAATTCTAGTTTTCTCAATTCTAGCTGGAATTATAGTCCAATAGTCACTAAACAGTGCTGTGTGACCACTTAAAATAAATAAACTTATTTCATGGTACATAATAAATAAATTCACCCAGTAAGACACAAAGCACCAACTCTTGACTTTTGCGGGCCTATCCACCATTTATTAAATTAAGGAAAACCTATCACTACACATTTCGTTATTTCATAGAACATTTTAAACTTTTTTTCATTCAGATGTTTATCTGTATTTTCCTAAACCCTGTCATACAATTGAGAAAGACCATGAGACATTCTACCCTAGTCTCATGGTGTGTCGTACAAGAGAACACTCTTCATAAAAACAAAAGAAATAAATTCCCAAAGAATGGTTCTGTAAATGATTAAGTTTCCAGTAAGACAAGGAAATATGAGGCTTGCTCATTTGCTCTTTTCCTTCCACCCGAACTTCTCTGTGGACTCCGTTGAAGTTCATTTTGGGGAACCTTCATTAATTAGCTACATTCAGTACATTCAATTTAAGTATCTCAAGCCCATTCAGGCACGTTCAAGTAAATCTGTACACAAAACTACTCAACATCCCACCTTCGCCCCCTGACAACAACAGCCTTGCTTTCTCATGACAGTCTTTATTACAACACTGCATTAAGTCGAAAGTATTCTCCATGCAAAGGAGATTCTCGTAGGCATGCCATGTCCTAATGGTGAATTCCTTCCCAAAGTGTTGTGACCAATTGAGCAATAAGCCTGCCGTTAGAAGAGGGGCCGAAGAGGACCCGGTATCCCCAAAGCATCAGAACTTGGCACTACTGTCAAAGACTTGATACCCAAACTCGCGCATGCACCCCACCCGAAGTAAACCCGAGAACCTGGACCCTCCTCCACAAGACTCAACGCTGACAGGACAAAACAAGCACCGCCAGCAGCGCCGCTGACCCGACCGAAGTCGCCGGCCCCAAATCAAAGCCGGGAGAGGCAGGGCCGCCGCCCAGGGCCACGGGGCTGGCAGCCGGCTGGGGGAGGGGGTGTGGACCAGGGGACCCCTCGGCGCGACTGAGGGAGGACACGGCCCGGACGACCCGGGACTCCGCAGCAGGGGTAGCCGAGCTGGGGGGCCGGGTTGAAACAGGGTCGCGAAGCCTTACCTCGGCGCTCGGATGTTTAAAAGTATCTAAAAATAGCAGCTCCATGGACGAGTCCACCGCCATGTTTGCCGCGGGCGGGGGACCGGGAGATGACTTCCGGGGCAGCTCTCCAACCTCCCGGGCTGAGGCTCGGGCAAGGGAAAAACTACACACTTCCGGTAAACAGGACGCGGTCGCTGCAAGCCTCGGCCTATCCCATCGCATCTTGCTCCCTTAATTCGCAAGCCCCGCCTTCTCCAGCGCGGCGGAGGGCGCCCTCTGAAAACCCAAAGGGGCAGAGAAAAGAGGGGAGGGGACTACGGCATCTGCACTGGCCCAAATCCCGTCGTTCTTCCGCGCGTCGGCGCCACGACGCCTCCGAGGGATTTTCAGTTCTGGAACGGTGAAGGATAGGAGGAAACTGTGCCAAATCTAGACACACAACACCGTACGCCTCCCACGAAGCATCTTTTCCAAGCAAAACTATACAATGAGTGAATCTGAAAAGACAGGTTTGTTTGGGTTTTTTTTAATGTTCATTTATTACTTCAAGTTACATCTGCATCAAAAAGTGTTTTTAAAAAAGAGAAAAGAGTGCACACATCTGCTATCCAGCTTTCTGGAGGTGGAAGCAGTAGAATACGGATTTTAAGGCCAGCATTGACAAGCTGAAGCCCAGCTTGGGCTACGTGAGACGCTGTCTCAAAAAAACGAGAGAGCGAGAAAAGAAAAGCTTGCCCCAGCAGACGATAGGAATATTTTCTCATTTATAAAGTGTAAAAAGTAATGAACGATGAACAATCCTTTACCCACGGGCTGATTGTGAGGATTAATTGTAATACAGTTCAAAGAAGTATATAAATGAAATATCATGTACTATAAGAGATGGGTAGAGAGAAAAGTCCAACTCTGGTTGACATGAGGTCTGCCAATTCCAGCACTCCAAGGACAAACGGGTTTGAGTTTGAGGCCAGCCTGGAATACTCTGCGAGACCCTGGCTCAAAATAAAAATTGTTTGTTTGTTTTAATTTTGTGAATAGTTTCTCTGTCAAGTGTTGTACTTTTGAAACTATATACATAGTCTTAGGCAGAGTGTTAAAGAGTTTCCTACAATTCTAGTACTCTCAGGAATCATTCATCAAGACAAAATTGTATCAAGCAAGCAAAGGCAGGAACAGGCCGTCAGAGAGAGAGTGGGGTGGGGTGGATCAGTTCAGTATCTGGGCTATCTCTCTCTCACCGTTTTATGGAACTGTCTCTTTGTCATCCTCTGATGAGGAGACTTGAATTGTCTCCTTTCCTCTGTATGTTTGCCAAAATCGCTTCCAACTAGAGATTGTCTGTTCATCTTTTAGGCTTGTTCAAGGTCTTGTATTTGATCTCATGACCTTCTCTTAAGACATTTTCTTCTTCTTAAAACTGAGGTTTCACGGGCTGGAGAGATGGCTCAGCCGTTAAAGGGTAGGCTCACAACCAAAACTGAGGTTTCACATTGAAGGCTGGTGCCAGGGTTTTACAATAGACTGGCAGGCTGTCTAAACAAGAAATAGGATTCAAGCTCTCTGTGGGAACCCCTTCTACCTCCATTGCTCATATCTGTCTTCTACTGTAACAAGAGTATGTAGGGAGTAACAAGTAACAGTGCATATACTTCTCCCTCACCTAGAAAAAAAAAAGACGCCTGCATATATGCCTAAGGAAATACCTACAAATTCAAAACTGTCCACAAAGACGCCTGCATATATGCCTAAGGAAATACCTATAAATTCAAAACTGTCCACAAAGACGCCTGCATATATGCCTAAGGAAATACCTACAAATTCAAAACTGTCCACAAAGATGCCTGCATATATGCCTAAGGAAATACCTACAAATTCAAAACTGTCCACACATACTTTTGCTTTTCTCCAGTTCTGGAATCAAAGCTAGGATTTTGAGAAGGTAAGCAAGCACTCTATAAGGAGCTAAATCCCTAACACACAATTTAAAAAAAAAAAAAAAACACTAGTTAAGAACCCCTAGCTGATGTAAAAGGCGCAACTATCCGATCTCTACCTCCCAATGCTGAGATTACAGGGATGTGCCTGTTTTTTAAAAAGTAGTTTTACAGTGAATTGCACAGACAGTATAGAGAGAACCCATATTTTTATTTCCTCACTCAGAGTCCCCTTCCTATTATTAACTTGCAGTAACATTGTACATGTATTACAATATAGTGTAATTGGCTAATGTACATGAATTACAATATAGTCAGCCAATATTGATACATTATAATTACTTAGTGTTGTACACTTTTGACTAATACATTGCTATATATCCACTGATACAATCTCTTGCAAAATAATTTGAAAGCCTTTTATTCAACTCTCTCTTCTTCCAAGGAGGTGTGTGTGTGTGTGTGTGTTTGGAGACCATGTAACCCTGGCTGACCTGAAACTTGCTATGTAGACCAGGCTGGCCTCAAACTCACAGAGATTCACCTGGCTTCTGTCAACCAAATACTAGGATTAAAGGTTTGCATCCCTATGCCCATCTCAGGCCTTATCTTTTTTGTGTTTCTACAGTGTGCCTTTTCCATAATATCACATAGGTCGATTCCTTCAGCAAGTAGCCATTGAAGATTGGCTTCATTCACTAAGCAACACGAATTCAAGGTTCTTCACATATTCTCATAGTTTGGTAGCTTTTGTGGAGTATTTTTGTTTACTTGTTTGAATTTGGTTTTTTTTTTTTTTTTGGTTGGATTTGGATTTGAGGGTTTTTTTGTTTCTGTTTTTCTGAAGGTATCACTGTTGTTTTATAAAACTAAAATGTCTAAGTCATTTGACTTTACCAATGAAGAATCAGGAGCCAGATGCTGATTGAAAAACGTGATAGCTCAGAGAGGCAGAGAAAGCACCCAGCTATTCCTTCAATCTCCCAGCCAAAAGCCCTCAGCTAAAAAGCCCAGAAGAACCTAGAGGAAGAAGCCTTGAAGGAGGAAACTTTCTGAATGAGAAAACCCAAAGGAAGAAGAAATCCCAACTCCTTCTCCATGCTGTCTTAAATACCCCTCAGTTCAATGTCCCTCTTTTCTGTTTAATTCCTGTCAGTTGATTTCTTGTTCCCCCTCTTGGCCTAGGGTTAACTTTATTTAATCCTGTGTACAGAAAGCTGTTGGATTAAAGGTGTGTGCCTAGAGCTGAGTCATACCATAAATAATTGTTTACAATAAACAAAGCTCTAGGATTAAAGGTTGAATCATCCCATAATTAGAAATAGATTTTTCAATTCACAAACTCAGGGTTCACAATGTGATCAAATATTCTGAAACATATCCCCAAGTAATCACTTAACTCTGGCTGTCCTAGAACATCCTAACCAGAATAGGATGGCCTCAAACTCAAAAGATTCCCTGTCTCTGTCTCCCAAGTGCTGCAACTAAAGCATGCGACACCAGTTTTGCTTTTATTGCTTACTTGTATTCCACTGAGTGGACATAAGACAAGCTTTTTAAATTTATCTTTACCATAAGCATTTGTATAGAGATTTTTTATGTATATGGATGTAGGTTTCCATCTCATTAAGCTAAATACTTAGAGCAATCATGGGACCATATAATAAAAATTGTAAGAAATTATCTGTGCTGACCCTAGGGGCATTGCAGATGTGACTGCTATGTCACATGTGCATCTGTAGGTGGCAGAGGAGGAGAGAGGCTATATCTACATTCACTGTTCTGACCTATGAACATCTGAATGAATAGTAGCCTCACATTCCTGGGGGGGGGGAAGCAAGCTGGATACCAACACCACTTTGGTGACATGGGGTACCCTAAGATGACTACCAGACCAGTACCAGACAAGCACCAGATGGGCTCCCAGGACAGGAAACAGACCAGAAACTAGAAGAATTCTGCCTAGCCCTGAATGTGGGGGTTGTGGGTGAGCCAGCCCTGAGGGAGTGAGTGTGGGAGAGTCAGCCCTGCCTTCAGTTGGCTATGTGGTGGTTTTGGCTAAGGATAGATGCCCTCCCCTCCCTTTTGCCCTCACCACCATTGGCTGACAGGAGATTTGGCCCAGATGGGGTCACAAGAGCAGGAAAGCTGTTCTTGCCCCTCACGTGCTGCAGCATTCAGGAGAGCAGGCTCTGCACTTTGCCTGGATAGCACACTACAGCTGGTCCTGGATATGGGGGTTGTGGGTGAGTCAGGCTGAGGGAGTGAGTGTGGGAGAGCCACCCATGCCTTCAGTCTGCTATGTGGTGGTGTTGGCTAGGGAGAGATGCCCTCCCCTCCCTTTTGCCCTCACCACCATTGGCCGACAGGAGATCTGGCCCAGAAGGGGTCACAAGAGCAAGAGAGCTGTCTCTACCCTTCAGGTGCTAAAGGACTTGGGAGAGCAGTCCCTACACCATTCCATAGTAGAACTGGCCATGCAAGTGGGGGTTGGAGGTCCAGAACCAGGGCTTTGAGTTGGCCCACCCCAACATTTACCCCATGGATGAACTGCTGGAGTGCAAGAAGAGGTCAGTTCCACAACCCAGGACTGCAGGATCTCCAAGACACAGGACAGTTACGGCCTATCTGAGAGGAGTTCCAGTGAGGTCCCAGTACTGACGGAGTAGCAGAAACCAGGGGCCCCATACAAGACCAAGGAGTCATTATAATGAACATTTGCAAGCAGAATATTTGGACAAAGGGGAATATTGTGGGACATACTGAGATACACTGCAGCTTCCACAGTGAGCTGTTATTTTTTATGCTGGGACAGATTGCAAGGGTGGAGGGTGGGTCTGGGGGGAGGTGGGAGATAGGAGGGTACAGGGTGTATGATGTGAAATTCACAAAATAAAAAATTTTTTCAATAAAAAATATACTAAAAAAAAATTATCTGTAAGAAGACAGAAGAAACTGTCTTCTAAATATTTATCTCATTTTGCATTTTAACCAGCATTAAGAATTGCTGATAGGGACTGGAGAGATGGCTCAGCAGTTAAGAACACTGGCTGCTCTTCCAAAGGACCCAGGTTCAAATCCCAGCACCCACATGACAGCACACAGCTGTCTGTAATTGTTGGGCATGGTGGTGCACGCCTTTAATCCCAGCACTCGGGAGGCAGAGGCAGGTGGATCTCTGTGAGTTTGAGGCTAGACTGGTCTACAAAGTGAGTCCAGGACAGTGAAGGATACACAAAGAAACCCTGTCTCAAAAAGCAAACAAAGAGGGCTGGAGAGATGGCTCAGAGGTTAAGAGCACTGACTGTTCTTCCAGAGGACCTGGGTTCAATTCCCAGCATCCACATGGTGGCTCACAACCATCTCTAATGAAATTTGGTGCCCTCTTCTGGCCTGCAGGCATACCTGCAGACAACACTGTATACATAAAAATAAATAAATAAATAAATCTTGAAAAAAAAAAAAAACCAACAAAACAATTTCACTTAAAAAAAAAAAAAACAGCCGGGCAGTGGTGGCGCACGCCTTTAATCCCAGCACTTGGGAGGCAGAGGCAGGCGGATCTTTGCGAGTTTGAGGCCATCCTGGTCTACAAATTGAGTCCAGGACAGCCAGGGCTACACAGAGAAACCCTGTCTCGAAAAACCAAAAAAAAAAAACCAAAAAACAAACAAACAGTTCCTGATGAACACTTTATTTTGTCAGTGTTTTAGATTTTGTCTATTCTAATATGTATGCAATATTACCTCACTGTCAAAATCTGAATTATCTCATGACATACTTATTTCTTTGGAAGGGTATTCACGTCTTTACTTGCTGTCCATACATCTTTAGCAGAGTCTTACCTTTCTAAATTTGTATTCCATTTATTTAATTACATAGTGAGTAGCTAGTATACCACAGTGCACTTCTTGAGGTCAGAGAACAACCTGAGAGAGATGACTCTTTCCACCATATAGATCCCAGGGACCAAACTCAGGTCATCAGGCTCAGGAACAGGCATCTTCACCTGATGAGCCATTTCATCAGCCTTTGCCTTTAAAAAAATCTGACCATCTCTGTCCTAAATTGGAGCACACACATAATTTGAATTCTATGATGAAGTTAAATTCATCACACTCAGTGACATGGAGAATGTAATTAGACTTCTGAGAAAACAGATCCACTTGTTCCTGACTCACACTTTCTCACTATGTATAGCATGCCACCTACGTATTTCAGCCATTCTCAGATAAATTGGATCCTTAATGTAGAGGCATCTTACATTCCCATTCCTTTGCTTACACCATTCTCTTTGCCTTGACCAATAGCTCTTCAATATGGCTTTCAAAATCTATGTTCAGACCAGGAGAGATCCCTCAGTTGGTAAAATACTTGCCTTGCAAGCATGAGGACCTAAATTCAATCCCTAGCACCCACATAAACAGCCATCGATGGTGGTGTGGTTTTATAGTTCCAGCACTAGGGAGGCAGAAAGAAAGGATCCCTGGAGCTCACTGGGTAGCCAACCTATCCTAGTTGATAAACTCGAGGTCCTAAGGAGAGACCCTGTTTAATAAGCAAGGTGGACAGATAGTTCCTGAGGAATAACACCTGAGATTGACCTCTAGTCATTACAGGTACATGGGCTTGAGCTTGCTTATATGTATGTCCATGTGCACATGCATACACACACACACACACGCACACACACACACACACACACACACACACACACACACACACACCTATATTCTTGGGTTGGAGATACAGCTTAGTGGTTGACACTTGCTTAACATGAGCAAGAGCCTGGGGATCAATCCCCAGTAAACACACATTCATATAGACCACACACACACACACAAAATGGGGGGAGTAAAAACTTACTCTCAGTTATAATATCAAAAGGAACAACCTGTCTGTGTCAGCTTCCATTTCTGAGACAAAAATAAGACAAAATGCCTGAGATAGTTAACTTACTACACAAGGAGCAAAGAACAATTGGTCTCATCACTTTGGGCCTGTGGTGAGGCCAAAATTCTAGCACAGTGCTGGGCACACTCAGAGCACAGGCACTCAGATGACTGCAAATTCAAGGCTAACCTGGTCTACATAGCCTAAAGAAGGAGTTCCAAGCCAGCTAGAGCCATAAAGTAAGAACCTGTCAGCTGGGTGGTGGTGGCGCACACCATTAATCCCAGTGCTCAGGAGGCAGAAGCAGACAGATCTCTGAGTTCTAGGCCAGCCTGGACTACAGAGTGGGTTCCAGCACATCCACGGCTACACAGAGAAACACTGCCTCAAAAAAAAAAAACCAAAAAAAAAAAAAAACCCACAAACAAACAAAAGGAAAAGAAGAGGAAGAGGGCAGGTCCTATGGTGGCCCCATAGGCTCATATATCTGAATACATGATTGCCAGATGATGAAATTATGAGGGTTTAAGAGGTGCAGCCTTGCTACAGGAGGTGTGTTTCTGGAGACGGACTATGAAAGAGGTTTCCAAAGTCCCAGTATTCCAGGTTTCCCTCTCTGTCTCATGGATGTGTCTCAGGAGCTCTCAGCTACTGCTTCAGTGCCACCATGCCTGGCTGCCACCATGCTCCCCACCATAATGGTCATGGACTCACCCTCTAAAAGTGTAAGCAAGCCCCTAATTAAATGCTTTCTGCTATGAGTTGCCTTGGTCATGGTGTCTCTTCACAGCCGTAGAACAGTGGCTAAGACAGGTCCTTGGTTCCCCAGTCCTCATCACCTCCCTAACACAGCATCAGCCTGGCGCCAAAGCTTCAACACATGAACTTTGGTAAAACATTTAAGATCTATTCTACTATCTAAGCAATAAACTTAGTCAATTATCCAAAGACTTCTACACTGAAGACTATAAAATATTACTTAAAAAATTAAAGATTTGCTTTTTGTCTGTGTTGGAAATTGAGCTCAGGATCGTACATATGCTAGAAAAGCTCTCTACCATTGAGCTGCATCCCAGAGAAATATATAACATATAATTCATATAAATAAATTAAAAGAAAGTACATGTTCACAGATTGGAAGACAATATTGTTAAGGTGACAATGACAAACTTATTTTCTGATTCATCTCATGAGCTACCAAAATACTAGAGGTCAGTCTAAACATGGTGATACATGTTCAGAATCTCAGCACATGGGGCAAGAGGACCTTGAATTTAATGGCTGCCTTGATTACATAGTAAAATCCTTTCTCAAACAAACATCAGAACAATCAAGCCTAAAAAAAAAAAAAGAAAAGAAAAGAAAGAAAGAATAGAATACATCCAGTGACCTTTTCCTGAAGAAATAAAAAACCTAAGCTGTCCAGGCATGGTGGTGCATGCTATGGTGGCTCACAACTTTAATCTCAGCACTCAAGAGGCAGAGGCAGGTGGATCTCTGTGAGTTCAAGGCCAGCTTGCTCTACAAAGTGAGTCTAGAACAGCCAAAGATACACAAAGAAACCCTGTCTCGAGAAAAAGAAAAACCTAAGCCGATCATCAAATTCATAAGGAATTTTGAGGGATCCCAAATGTTCAATACAATCTTGAAAACTAAGAACAAATTTGAAGGACTCAAAGTTGCTGGTTTCAAAGCTTTCTACATACACTGAAGTGATTGAATTATGTAGCAGGGGCTGGAGAGATAGCTCAGCAGTTAAAAGCACTGGATGCTCTTCCAGAGGACATGATTTCAATTTCCAGCACCCACATGGTGGCTTACAGTCATCTAGAACTCCAGCTCCAGTGAATGTGACATCCTCTTCTCCTCAGACACCAGACATGCACACTACACAAAAGCATACATGCAGACAAAACAACCATACACATAAAATAAACACATAAAAAATTTAAATACTGTGTGATGACATAAGAATAGACATAGAGTAGGGGTGGTGTGTGCACTCGGGAGGCAGAGGCAGGCGGATCTCTGTGAGTTCGAGGCCAGTCTGGTCTACAAAGCAAGTTCCAGGACAGCCAGGGCTGTTACACAGAGAAAACCTGCCTCGAAAAAAGCAAAATAAATAAATAAATTGATATAGAAGACTAGGCACTCTTATTCACAGAAAATGTTCCAAGATTCTCAGTAGACACATTCTATACATGCAGCGTGTTTTACCATATTTGTGTATGCACACAAATGTAATGTCTTTTCTATCATAATTAGGTAGTTACATTACACTGCACCTCTTGACATTGAAGTAGCCATGCAAAACTGGCACAAATTATTTTCTTTACAACTTGATAACTAGAAGGCTTGCTCTTAACTCTGTCTTCTGTCTTTGCTACTGTTCTATTGCTGTGAAGAACTATAAACAAAACACTATTGCAGAATATTTAATCACTGAACAAAACATTGTTGCAGAATATTTGATTACATTGTGAACCCCAAGACTGTAACTGTAAAAACCTGTTTCTAATTGTGGCATGGCTAAAACCTTAATCTAGAACTTTCTGTCACTGTAAACAAGTACTTGTGGTGTGGATCTGCCCAAGCACACACCTTTAATCCAACAGCTTTCTGTACACAGGATTAAATAAAGTTAACCTTAGGTCAAGAGGTAGAGCAAGAAACCAGCTGACAGGAACTAAACAGAAAGGAGGGACATTGAGCTTGAGAGTATTTAAGACAGCATAGAGAAGGAATTAGAAGATTTTCTCCTTCAGAAGTTTTTCATCCTTCAGAGTTTTTCTTTCCTCTAGGTTTTCAGCTGAATAAGAAAGCTAGGGGTGCTACCATGCTTTTTCCTTCTGGGTTGTGAGCTGAGTAGGAAGGTGTTTTGCTTCTGGCATGTTGGTGGAATAGGAAGATCATCTGAGTGATCTCTCTGCCTCTCTGAGCTAGCAGGCTTTCAACACAGCATCTGACTCCTTTGTCTTCATTGGTAAAATTTAATGACATGGATTTAGATTTTTACTAAAAACAACAAAGCACCTCTTATAAAAGAAAGCATTGGGCTGGAGAGATGGCTCAGCCGTTAAAGGCTAGGCTCACAACCAAAATATAAGAAAGCATTTAGGGGTGGCTTGCTTACAGTTTCAGAAGGTTAGTCCATGATCATCATGGCAGGAATCAGACAGGCATGGCACTGAAGAAGTAGCTGAGAACTTTACATACTGAATCACAAGCAGCAGGCAGAGAGAGAGAGAGAGAGAGAGAGAGAGAGAGAGAGAGAGAGATACTAGGCCTGGGATGGGCTTTTGAAACCTCAAAGCTCAACCTCAGTGACATACTTCTTCCAATAAGGCCACACCCCCTAATCTTTCCCAAACAGTCCCACTAACCGAGGACCAAGCATTCAAATATATGAGCCTAGGGGGGGCCATTCTTATTTAAACCACCACACCACAAAATTTAGCAACCTCAGCATTTTTCTTTTCTAATTAAGTTAACTAACTGTATTCCCTTTTTCATTTAAATGAGACAACTTTTAACTGTGAAATGTGCAACCTGCTGGCATTACTACTGGTGATGGTTAATGTTCTGGGTCAACTTGGATAGAGTTAAAATCACTATGGAAATACACCTCTGTGTATATCAATGATGGTATTTCTAGAAAAGTTTAACAGGGAGAGAAGACCCATCCTGAATGTGAGAGTCTCAGATTGAACAAGAAGTCAAGCTGAGCACTGGAATTCATCTCTCTGCTCTCTGATTGGAGATATTATATAATTGCTGCCTTGCCCTTTCTTGTGGACTATACACCCTTAAACTATAAGTCAAACTAAATGTTCGGTCAGGGTGGTTCAGTGAGTAAGGGCAGTTGCTGCCAAGCCTGATGACCCCCAAATTCAGTGCCTGAGATACAAGGCAGAAGGAGAAAATAGTCTCTCTAAAGTTCTCCTACTTCCACACACATGCCACATAAGCTTTGGTATTCAAGCACACACACACACACAATTTTAAATTGTTTCTTCTCAAATATTCAATCTCACCAATAAGAACAGTTACTAAAGCGATAGTCTTGTGCTTTGGGGTGGATCTTGGTTTGGGGGATGAGTTATGAATTATGCTAGTATTTCACCTTTCAAAAGACAAACATGACATTTCACTTTCTAGAAAGTCATCTCGCTTGAAACAGAGGAAGTGAATTTAGGAAGATAAGCTTCATCACTCCTCCTGTCAAATAGACCTGCTCTTGCCAGTTCCACCAACCAAGGTTTATGTCAAACTCCCCCCACCCCCAACTTCTACTAAGCCATTAATTCAAGGAGGTCTGAGTGAACTTTTTCCAGGAATTACAATGAAGATTCAGATCTTACTATTGGGTCCTTCCAAGTAGTAAAGCATCAGAAAAATTAAAAGTCACTCTTCCCCAAATGGACCCCATGTTGGCTTTTACAACACATCTGAGAGAGCCCTTTCCTGGCAGGTAGGAGAGACTTATAGCAGCATAATGTAAAACCATGTCATGTTTTAGAACCCCAGCAACAGGCCAGAAACATGGCATAGTCAATTAAGCTGACAGCTCTCAGCCTTGTATTCACCAGTTCGATAAAAATGTGTTGCTTCGAGCTTCTTGAGCTGCTATTCAAGTGACATTCCAGGAGAGTTTTCTTAACTGATGGGAGGAGGTGTGCTGTGCCTTCCTGACAGTACATCTGGTCCAGAAAGATAACAATGTGGGATACTGGATTTCTTAGAGCTCTGCATTGAAAGGCAGGGTTTGTTTCTTCTTCTTCTTCTTCTTCTTCTTCTTCTTCTTCTTCTTCTTCTTCTTCTTCTTCTTCT
>CAJQZJ010034075.1:6886445-6916172 GCA_907164525.1 Lophiomys imhausi | reverse complement strand
CTTCTTCTTCTTCTTCTTCTTCTTCTTCTTCTTCTTCTTCTTCTTCTCCTCCTCCTCCTCCTCCTCCTCCTCCTCCTCCTCCTCTTCCTCCTCCTCTTCTTCCTTTTTTTGTTTGTTTCATTTTTTTTTTGAGACAGAGTTTCCTGTATTCCAAGCTGGCCTCAAATTTGCTCCATAGCCAATGATGACCGTGAACTCCTGTAACCACATCCCGAGTGATTGGATTAGAGGTGTGTCCACACATCCAACCTGCAAGGTACTGGAGCACCAACTCAGGGTGAACATTCTTCTAACCAGACTATATCCCTAGCCAAAAGACAGGGTTTTAAAATACAGAATTATACATTAAAACCAGCATCATAAGGAAATCATATGTGATAGAAAAACAATGCCCCACTTAATCTAAGTCACCAAGGAGAAGACAAAGGATCAGTTAGCCAGTGGAGCTAGGGCCATGCACGGTGTCCTCCTCTGAGCACAAAGGTGATTGGCAGTTGGTGCTGCTTCACTGCAGGTAATGCTGGCCACTGATGACTGTTCTTCCTCTTCACAAGAGTATGAGAGAGAGGATGCAGCCTTGGGAGGGGGAATGAAAGACTGAAACCTGAGTTTAAAATAAAGAACCAGCAGACAACTCCAAGACGAGTAGTTGGATAGTTTAATGACTGGAAATCAAAGGGCATCGTCAAGGAAGTGAAAAGGCAACCTAAAAGATGGAGAGAACCCTATGTGTGATGAAGATGTTCTCTGTAAAACACATAAGGAGCTCTTACAGTTCAGCAACAGAAAGGTAATGGTTCAATTAAAACATTAGCAATGGGCTGATGAGATTATTTAGAGTGGTGGTTCCCAATCTTCCTACTGCTGTGACCCTTTCATTCAGTTCCTTATGTCGTGGTGACCCCAGCCATAAAATTATTTTCATTGCTACTTCATAACTGTAATTTTGTTATTGCAATGAATCATAATTTAAATATCGGTGCTTTCTTATGGTCCTAGGCGTCCCCTGTGAAAGGGTCATTTCAACCCACTTAAAGGGAGAGTGACCTATAGGTTGAGAACTTCTGGTTTGGAATATCAAGGCACTTGCAAGCAAGCTTAAAGACCTAAGTTCAATTCCTAGGACCTCTGTAAGGGTAAAAGGAAAGAATTCCACAAAGCTATCCTCTGACTACCACATTCATGCTATGGTACATGCTTGCCAGCACACACACACACACACACACACACACACACACACACACACACACACATCCATGCATATACAAACCCAATAGCAATAAGTATTTTTTAAGTTAAAAATAGAAACGTCACTGGTTATAACGCTTCAAGGTTCTGTTTTTCTACAATTTTGAGCAAATTTATTTGGAAGGTTTTAAACTAAGACTGCAAGACTTCTCACCCCCTTAGAGGGACAGGGTGGATTGACATGTATCCTCTAACTCTCTTGCTAATGCATTCTGGGTCCTATACACGCTGACTGGATGAAATCGAAGCAAGAGCTTTTCTTCTGTTTTCAGACAGGTCTTACCATGTAGCTTAGGCTAGCCTACAATTCACAATCTTCTCCCAAGTGTAGGATTACAGGTGTGTGCCACCATCCTGGTATATGCTGTGCTGGGATCAAATCTGGGGCTTCATGCATGCTAGGAAAACATCCTATCGAATGATCTACACCCCCAGCCTTAATTCCGTTTTTTTTGTGTGTGGCTATAGATATAACTATTAGATATAGTGATAATAATTTGTACTTAGAGCCCAAGTTAGCAATTACAGAGCTAGGAGCAATTTAGCAGCTCACAAGATTTGACATACATTTATAGCTTTTTAGCAACTGGAGGTAATCATTTCATAATTTCATGAATGTTCTGTCTTCCAAAGATGGCCATACAAATATATGTGTATCTTGTTTATAACTTTCAGTAGTTTCTTCTGTGAAAGGCTGGCTGAGGAGCACAGTCTTGGCACAGATTACGCTCTGAAATCTCAGCAATATTGGGCTCCTCCGTCCTTTCCAGATGAAGCGGTCCCACATGTGTTTTGTGCAGAGCTTGGACAGGCCTTCCCTTTTTATTATGCATAATATACCTATGCTTTTGAAAGCTCCTTCCCACATGTCCACTGATTTAAAGGAAATCAAAGTCCAAAACCAAACAATGCAACAGCAAAATGCAAAAGCAGGTCATGCTCCATTACAAAACAGAAAAACAAACCAAACAAAAATCCAGGCCAGACAGCTCATACCCACAATCCTACCACTCAGGTGCTGGAGGGAGAAGGTTCATTGTGAGTCTAACCTGAGCTACACAGTAAATTCCAGATGTGATCTGGTGCCCTCTTCTGGCCTGCACGCACACATGCAGACAGAACACTATGCATAATAAATAAATAAATCTTTAAACAACAACAACTGTGGGGGTTGTTAGGATGGTCTAGTGGTTAAAAGTCCTCGCTCCCCTTCCAGAGGACTAATTCTGTTCCCAGCACCTGTGTCAGGTAGCCACAACCACCCATAACTCCAGCCGCAGGGTCTCTAGCACCCTCTTCTGGAGTCTGTACCCACCTACACACATAGGGCATACAAACACACAGACATGCACACACACCTAAATAAAAAGAACTTTTAGAGCCAAGTGTGGTACTATGTGCATATAAGCCCAGATGTTGAGAGCCAAAGATAGGAAATGAATCCCCGGCGCTTGCCAGGATGCCCAGCCTAGCCTACATGGTGAATTCCAGACAAGTAAGAGCTGTTGTCTCAACAGTCAAGGTGGACATCTTTTGAGGAATGACATTCAGTCCCTTCCCCTGGCCTTCACATACATGTGAGCACACATACATGCACCCACCCTCTCACACACACAACACCCACACACACTATAAATCTATACTCTTATCCCCATCACTTTGGTTCATGAGGCAAAGCAGGTTTCCCAGCGAGGGTTCCTATTGCTGCGATGAAATACCATTACCAAAGAAGCTTGGGAAGAAAAGAGCTTATTCTGCTTACACTTCCCCAGTGCTGTTCATCACTGAAGGAAGTCATCGGGAAGGAGCTCACACAGAGCAGCAACCCAGAGGCAGGAGCTGATGCAGTGGACATGGAGGGGTGCTGGTTACAGGCTTGCTCCACGTGGCTCACTCAGCCTGCTTTCTTACAGAACCTAGGACCACCAGCCTGGGAGTGGCCCTGCCCACAATGTGCTGAGCCATCCACATCAGTATGTAGTTAAGAAAATGCCCTACAGGCTTGCATACAGCCTAATCTAATGGAGGCATTTTCTCAATTGAGGCTCTCCTCTCTCTGATGACTTGAATCAAGTTGTCATAAAACTAGCCAGGACAGGAGGGCGTAGGAAAGATCAGTAATGTAATCAACTCTGATCACACCAGGTGGACTTTTCTAGTTTATTTTTAATGCTATATATGTTTATGTTATGTTCTATAAATCTGTGGAATCATCCTACTATGTATTGTTTCACTAGCTAGAACTATGGTTATGTAGCCAAAAGTGGAGATTTCACAGGAATATACAATAAGAAATATAAATAAGCTCAATTAATAAATATTATTTGATCTGGACATGGTGGCACATGCCTTTAATCCACTTGGGAGGCAGAGGCAGGCGGATCTCTGTGAGTTCGAGGCCAGCCTGGTGTACAAAGTGAGCCCAGGATAGTCAGGGATACACAGAGCCTGCAACTCCAGCCCCTGTGGAAATAGGGAGAAAGACAGCTGAAATTTCCTTCCTTTTTTCAGGTGAGGATTTTATATGGTAAGAAATGCTTTTTCACTTCTTCCCATATGTATATATATGGGTGTTTTGTGTGCATTGTGCACATGTGGGGTGCACAGACCAGTGCACAAAAACTTTCCCCACAGGGTCCCAATTCCAGATGTTCAGTGGTTACACATTTCACAAGAAGCCAAATGTGCCAGCCCACCATGTCCCCATTGGAGCCAAGAAATATATCTTAATGTCTTTAGATCTATTTGTATGAGTTAGGGAGCTGCAAAATAGACTGTAAGGGGAATTGGGGAGAGCAGAGGTTGAAGAAAATAAGTAAGTACAGTACTTTTCCCTTGTAGGTCTCCCAGGGTGAATCTAGTCTCTTGTGACCTATAATCTGTGTCTTTTGGTGGGACAGTGCAGGGGAATAAAGATGTTGGTCCCTATCCCCACATAGAAGGGGGATTTGGGATCCAGGCATAGAAAATAATCCTGTCCTAGGTAAAGGATGGTATGGTTTATCCAGCTATGTATTAGTCTTAAGGCTTCAGTTTAAGAAATATCATTTGAAGTTGGTGCCATGTCCTGTCAAGAAGACAGGGTTACAGGAGGGGATAGGATAGGTCAGCTTGAGTCAGAGGGGCACTGGGCACGAGGCACAGAGCTAATGGCTGTCTACCTCACTTAAAACTGAAGTTTGCCTCAAGAGATCTGCAGAATATGGCATTCAAAGATGTTTTCTTAACTTAAGATTTTTTTTGATATGGAGACATGTCAGTTCCTGACAGCACCCCCTATTCTACTCCAAGTAGAAGATGAGCATCGAAGAATCTCCAATTGGAGATGGTTTAATTAGTGGCAAGCCTATATCTTGGCAAGAAAAATCCATTGCTTCAACTGTAGACAGAATGCTGTCCAAATAGGACAAAACTTGGAAGCAGGTAAGTCGACAGCCTAGCTCTGCCAAGACAGGGTAGGCAAGTCCTTCATAATTCCTGCTTTACAATCAATGTCTGTCAGAGAAACGGGGCCAAACGGCTGAAGATTGATGCTGTAATGTATGGAGAGAAAATGGGAACTGTCCAGGCAGCCACTGGTATGTCATTTCTTAGTTTTGGATGATGCAGGCCCTGCACTTCCTACGTAATCAGATATATTTATCCCTCTCAGGTCTCTCAGGTGGTTGAAGAATAGATAGCTAGAGTCTCATAGTTAAATTTTGAGTTGTTTAGGAATCAAGAGGGTGTTCAGGATCTAAGAAGATATTTTTAAAATGGTGATGCAAGTTAGGATGAAAGCTGAGTTGGATATAGAACTTTAAACTCTTGGAGATAGTTAGATAGTAGAATGTTAAAGTCAGGTGCCAAATACATATGGACTGGACATTGGGAATGAATGCTAAGCCATATAACCCTCATAACTGTGGCCTAATTACTTCTGTTGTTTTGTATTGTATTTATTGTTATAAGAGAAAGACCCATTTGTTGGACTGAAAGGGGGAGTTGTTGGGAGGAAAAAGATATACCTTAAACTTAAAAGAAAAAAAAAAGGGAAGAGGATGGGGGGTTGAGGGGGAAGAGCATGGGGGGGGTGGGACTGGAGGGGGGAGTAGGGAGGAATTGCGATTGAGATGTAACTTGAAGAAATAAAAAATAAATTATAAAAGTTAAAATAAAATAAAATAAACTGAGGTTTGACTCAACATTATCGATTGAGTTGGCCCGAAGACAAGAGGAAAAGAAGGTACTTTCAGTTTTGGGTCAGGCAACCAGATTCTTCTTCGGGGACCTGTAGGATTAGCCCCTCAGAGTGGAATGGTTCTCTGCATAAGGAGTTATACACTGGGATTATTTCCAAAACCTCTACATTTAAGCATGAGCCCCCAGGTCTGGCCTGTAAGCCAGCATTTAGTGTTTAACTCATTCCAGTTGCAGGTCCCAGGTTTGAATCCTGGGTGACGGTTCTGGGAAGAATTTTTCTGCTGAATGAAGATGTATGGGTCTTTATGTCTGCCCTGGGCAGATTCAGTCTTGAAGCGAGGAAGGAGCACTGATACTCCTCTTCCATTTATGACGACGGTGGGGCATGTGTAAAATTGTGAGTACTGTAGGACCGTTTCCCAGATCTTAGTCCACATCCTAGATGATCTGGATAAATAACTTGGCTGCTCGGCCGTGACTTTACTGTTATCAAAGTCACACAGGTCACACCAACACAGGTCTGGAAGCAGGGTTTCAGAAAACGCGTCTCATTTTTCTGTCTGAGATTGAAGATTTTCTGTCTGAGGTTCAACAATTCCCAATCCCGAATCTCAATACTTCTAGGTTGTCATACATGGAAGTTCCTGGTTAAAATTCCCAGAATCAGTGTCAGCCTGAATATGAGGTACAGATGAACCACAATGGTAGAGGGCGCTGGGGATCTCATATTACCCTCCACTTTTCACCTTTTTTTTGGCCAGTCATGTCCACCTTTAGATGGGAATGGTGGAATCAAGCCATAATGTCTGCTACCTTGATGGTGTGGGTGTTGTCAGGACACAGCCCCTTCCAGGTTCGAAGGTTTTGCTGGGTAGGCAGGGAAGCTACACCAAGTCCCGGGATGTAACTTTTATACTGGGTCAGCAAAAGGTAGTGGCAGAGGTGGGGTTGGTAGACAACTCTGGATGTCCAGGATCATCTACCGTAGTGCTTGTAAGGACTTGAGGAGGAAATACTTAGACATTTCAATGATCTGTGGCCTTCCCTTTGCAGGAATAAGCAGAAGCAGGCGGTCAAACATTATTTCAAACCATGATAACTGGTCATGGTAGGGGAGCACCTAGGAAGAATGCTAAGGAGCCGCTCAGTCCACCAGTTTCCACCTGGAATTTGATCTATGTTTCTTTAATGGTCCTGTTAACCCTTTCTACCTGAAAGTCCTGAGCCTTGGGGCCTATTGGCACAATGTCATTTTCCATTGAATTCCTGGAGTCTCAGCCACTTGCTGAGGTACTTTGACCATGAAGGCTGGCCAGGCCATTGTTGGACTGTGAAGAAGAGGGAAGGCAGAATGCAGGAATGATATCCATCAGTAGCTTGACCGGGTGGGAAAAGCTTCTACTATTTGGAAAAAGTGTCTATAAAAACTGGCAAATGTAGGAACTGGCCGAACCTTGTCAGAGTAACTTCCGTAAAATCCAATTCCCAGTGTTTGTCGGGACTAAGTCCCCTTTCCCATCATCCAGAGGTGCTGGTTTTCCTCCTCTTGGGTGTTGTATGTAGCTTTATTACTTTTTGTTTTATTACACTATATTAATTAAAGTATTTAACTCTCTACCTCCCTTCCAACCCTTATTCCTTCCAACCCCCTAACCCTAGGTAGGAGAAAAAGAAGGTTAGAGGGGAAAGGGTTGTAGGTTTCTTGTAATCACTTCCTGCCGATTAGGGTAGTCGCATTCTTTAGGGACAGTACCAATCTCGGTAATCAGGATATGCAGGAGTCCAGCAAACCGGCAGCAGTTTGGGGGAGCAGGGAGAGCAGCAACCTCTTCTTCCTTCAGAGAGTCCCCCTACCCTCTCTGTGCTCTCATTCTTATAACCCTCTCCAGAGTCCAAAGAATTAAACGTTCTGCAGAGGCTAAGCCACGCCCCTGCTAGAGCAAGAGAGGCAGTCATAACTAACACCTGTGGACTAACTGAGGCAGCCCCATGTGAAGGCGAGGATGAAGAGCGCCACACCTGGGACTCAAACAGCAACATTCTCATATCAGAACTGCTTTCTTTAAGGAGCAAAAACTAAAAACTCTCTTAGCACACTTGGACTCACCTCAGCACAGTGGCAGGTAATTTCTCCAACCCTTTCATCTGGGTGGTGTAGCGCCATCTCTGGATACCATCTCTGATTAATTCTTTCAATTTGGTTGGCCCCACGTATACACTCTGATGAGTTTGCAGGAGAAGGTATGACCCCAATGCTTCTGGTAGGATGGGGTATCCATCTGGGAGAACTCACAAGTCCTCTATCTTGGAGGACCGTAGCTATCTGGCCCAATTTTCTTCCTCTCTGGTATATGTAGGACACTCTAGCTGCTAGAGGTCTTGCTCAGGCAGGAGAGTGAGCATAGAGGAAGGGCTTAATGTTTTCAGTGGCCTCTCTAGCTCTGTGGCTATTCTTTCTGCTGTGGTATCAGCAAATCTGTTATCCTAGGCTTTAACTAAGCAGCCCCCCTACTTGGTGTCCTGGACAATGAATAACAGCAAGTTTCTCCAGCAACCAAGTAATCTCTAGGAGATTAGATATCTCTTTGATTTAGCTTTCTGTTCCTGAGGAGGTCAACAGGCCCCACTCCTGGTACAAAGTACCATGGAGGTGTGCAGCAGCAAAGGCACACTGACTATCAGTGTAGATGTTTACTGTGCAGCTATTTCCCTGCATTAGTAGCTGGGTCAAGGCTGCCAGCTCTGCCTTTTGGGCTGATGTCTCATGAGGCAGAGATTAGGCCCAGATTACCCCAGTGACTGTGACCACATCCACTCCTGCATACCTGACCCCATCCTGTACATAGCTGCTGCCATCAGTGAATAGGGTCACATCTGCCTTCCTGAGAGGCTGGTGTCAGAGATCCAGTCTTCCATAGTGCAGGTGATCAATGCCCTGGGCACAGCCGTGGGCTGGTTGTTCTTCAGGGTCAGGCAGGAGGGGTGATGGATTTAAGACTGCAGATAGAATCTGACCCTGGGTGCATCTACAAGGAGCGCCTGGTGATGCGTGAGGAACGTGTTCAGCATTCATCCAGTGCTCAGAGGCTCCCCAAAAGAGCATCTCAATGGAGTGGGGAGTGGTGACCACCAGCTCCTGTCCCATGGTTGGTTTATCAGTTTCCTTTAGGTTCTGTGCCAGCAATGGCCCAGATGCAAGTTGGTCATCCTGCTGTGAGAGGGTCTGTGTGTTTAGACAAACAGCCCACAGGCCTTTTCTGGTGTCCCACAGCTTGAGTCAGCTCGCCTTTTGCTACCCTGTGTGATTCCACAAACAAGTGGAAAGGTTTAGTAACCTTAGGTAGAGAAAAGGTTTAGTAATGTTGGGTAGCCCGAGTGCTTCCTTGAGCTTTTGGAATGCCTCCTTTTCTTGCCCTCCCAGCTCAAGAGGCCATTTCCTCCCAAGCTCTGGTGAATGGCTTTGCTATATTTGAAAAATTGGGTATCCATAGTCTGCAGTATCCAACTGTACCCAGGAGTTCTCTTACCCGCATTTTATCCCGTGGCTCATGGATATTTAATATAGCTTGGATCCTGCTCAAGGACAGGGCCTTGCTGTTACCCTTTAAGCAATACCCCAGACAAGTTACCTTTTGGGAGAACAACTGGGTCTCCTTAGCAGACACATGGTAGCTGGAACATTTCAAATAGTTCCTTTGTAGCTTGCTGGCACAGCTTCAGGGTGCATGCAGCAATGAGGAGATCATCTCCATACTGCAAGAGGGTGACATTCGGGGGTCCTTGGTGCTACTCAGGGCAGAATCAAGTAAGAGCTTCATCAAAGAGGGTAGGTGAGTTCTTAAACCCCTGTGGTCATCTAACCCAAGTCAATTGGCCACAGAACCCTGACTCAGGGTCTGTCCATTCTAGGGCAAAACATAGGTTGGCTCACAGGTGCCAGAGGCAGAGAGAGATATGCATCCTTCAGGACCAACACACTGTATGCAGTTTTTTTCCTGGATCCAATAGGCTGAAAAAAAGAGTAAGGGTCTGTCACAATCAGGTGGGTAATTTACTTATTTACTTCTAAGTCCTGAAGAGGGTAATAATCTTTGGTGTTTGGCTTAATGACGGGGAGTAGTGGAGTGGCAGGGGGCCAACGCCTGCCTTAGAATTAGGTGCTGCTTTACCTTTATAGGGAAGGCTGAGCCTGAGGGTTTAACAATCAGTGGGCAATGTGGAGCCAGTCCAGGGGATCTGGTCTCTGCCCACACTCCAAGGAACTTTAGCATTAATTCTTTTGGAGGGAGTCACCCATTCCCAGTTTCTCAATATTCTCTTCTGTCATTCTATACTCTTTTGATAAGGGGCAAATCGCCACGATGGCTGGGTATGGACTCCTTATCCAGCATAACAAGAAAAGAATGAGCCACAGGCCAGGCGTGGTGGAGCACGCCTTTCATCCCAGCACTCCAGGGGCAGAGACAGATGGGTTTCTGTGAGTTCAAGGCTAGCCTGGTCTACCTACAAAGTAAGTCCAGGACAGCCAGGTATACATAGAGAAACCCTATCTTAAAAAAAAAAAAAAAAGAATGAGCCACAGTAACTTGTCCAAGATTCACTTCTTGGGGGTTTCTAAGCATAGGTTCCAATTTCTATGGCCCCTTGGATGGCGGTTTTCTTAGTGAGAGATCCCAGAGATTGGGTCAGCCCTGAATGAGCACTGAACGAGCTGCACCCACATCCACCAGGAACTGGAGAGTTTTGCTTCCTACTTCCCCTGTTACCATGGGCCCCTGGGAGCTCACTGGTGTGGAACCCCAGCTCAGCAAACCTGATCCTGTAAAACAGAGAGTCTGCCTTCCTTTTTCCTGCCTGCGTTGTGGGCACCCATACTTCCAATGTCCTTCCTCTCTAGAGTGTGTATATTGGTCCTTCTCCAACCTAGCTCCCAGCTGATTGGTCCCCCAGGGTACTTATGATTTTTACGGTCCCTTCTCTGAACACAGCCTCCAATATCCTGGACAGCCTCATGTCTTTGCTCATCTGGATGGCTATTGTTAAAGGGATTCTGAGTGATTCCTAACAATCATGACCTATTCATCCCCTCGAACCTTTATAATTTCTGTAACTTCCTGCAAATATCTAGGACCAACTGGGTGACAAAAGCAATATTAACGGGCCTGCTGGTTTTCATCCAGAACAAGGCAGGTAAACCACCCAGAGGTGCTCCAGGAACCCACGAGGAGGCTTGATTTCCCCCAAATTACCTCAGTTACCTTCAAGAGATTAGTTGGCTTTGGAGTTTGTACTCTCACTCTGGTCAAGAGGCCTCAGAGCTAGGTGTCTAGTGCCCCCTTACCTTGATCAGTGTTAGGATTCCAGTTTGGTATAGCTGAGGGCAGTATTTGCTCAGCTCGTTCCTCTGGGTTTGTCACAGTTGCCCCAGTACCCGCCACAGGCTTCCTGGCTTCAGTCATGATTCAACCCTCTCGTAAGTAGTAAAAAGTCTACTAGAAGCGTCTTACAATCATCCCAGGTGGGTTGATGGGTAAAGAAAAGAGTTTCTAACAGGCTGATGAGAGCCTGAGGTTTCTCACAGAAGGGAGGGTTCTGGGTCTTACAGTTACACAGATCGCTGGTTGAAAAGGAAACACGAACTAAAAAAGGAGGCCCTCGCCTCTGCTCCCTGAGCTCTTTGCACCAGTGGTAGTAGGGGGTGCCTCTCTGAGAAGGAGAATGGCTAGGAACTGTGGCTGGGGTGGAGTATAATCCAGCCTGCTCCAGGTGTGTGAAGGTGAGAGCAGGTCAGGGTAGACTCTTGGGACTGCTACTGCTTGCATGGACTTCTTCAGACAGTTAGATCCCTAGACTGGGTGGATGTTTGGATTGTAGAGTGGAGGGAAATTCTCCTCCTCCTTTTCTTTCTCCTCTTCCAAAGGGACCAGGACTGTCACCTCCCCCTTGACCAGCAAGGACGACGCAACTCGCAAAAGCTCTTCTCCAGCAGTTTATTCAGGTCCCTTGAAAACAGTCTTCCGAATCCTTGCTTGTGTCTCTGCTTCTGTCTCTGCTTGTGTCTCTCTGCTTCTCCTCCCCCAAGCCCTTATATGCCTACTCAAACCCAATCAGATCATGCCACCTAGCGATCCAAGATAGGCTCACAAAAGGAGGAAGCACACCGGGCTAGGCAGCTGCTACCAACTAAGGCTTGTTTACAGCTAAGCTTGAGCTTTCTGGCATCAAGCCAGGTGCCATCTTAGGGTTGCGGCTCACCACAGTTTTGTGGCTCGCCACAGTTCCCCCTTTTTGTTTTAAAACGCAACAGGCAAGGGTAGAGATCTGATCTCTGATATGCATGTAAAGGACATTGTAATGACCCCACGCCCAGTAGCCAACCAGGCTGGTGCCATACCCGCTTGGTATCTTTTTCTCAGAGATGGGAAACTAGGATACCAACCCATATGCAATTAAACATGCCCTTCTTGAAGTCGCTAGAAGCTGACCCCAAGTGCAGTGCTTAGCCTCGCATCCTGAGCGTGATGATAGCTTAGTCCTTCAGGACAGTCAACCAAGCTTGCGGCTGTCCAGCCTCCAAGGCAGCAAAGGCTTGCACCAGCATGGCATTACTTCTCCTCTGTGAAATCCTCATCTTACAGATACACCATAGGGCAATGAAACTGACTAGGAAGAGCATGCCTCCTAGGGCACCCATTCCCGCCCATTCCTTCAGATGATTCATGGCTCGGAGGATCCATGTTGACAGTCCTTCAGCAACAGAGACATCAACCCGGGTGGAATTCACATGCACGATGGCAATACTCAGATTCTGCATCAGCTTATCAAACTCACCAGACCAATTTCCTGTAAGATACTGAGAGAGTTGCTTAGACAAATTTGCAGCTACAGTATAATTTTGATATGGCACAGAGGTCACACACAATCCAGTCATTTTCCACTCACAGCCAATCTGGGCCACCTGCCACAATACATCCAAGGCCGTGGCTACATTGGATGACAAATTATTCAAGGTAGCGGCAGTCTGCACTGAGGCATCCAGGCTTCCAACCCCTTGTTCTTATAAGGGGTGATAGCTACTTTACACTCCTTTGTACATTGCTCATACACAAGTTGTTTAATTAAGGGCATTTCCAAATCGGGGTTTCCAAATACCCTTCCAGCGGCCTCAACCATTCTAGCCACGAAGTCTGAGAAAGGCTCCAGGGGATTCTGAATAATCTTAGTTAGATTGTTATCCACTGCCCCTTTGTTAGGCAATGATTTCCAAGCTCTGGTTGCGATTAAATTGATTTGCTCAAACACCTGAGCCGGATACCCAGTTTGTTGTTGAGCATATCGACCTTGCCCAAGAAGCATGTCCACATCCCAGGCTGGGTTTCCTGCTGCACGATTAGCAGCAGCTTGTTCATTAGCAAACTCAATCAAGAAAGCCTTCCAATTTAAATACTGCCCAGAGGACAGGCAGGCACGTGCCAGGCTCATCCAGTCACTAGGAGTCATGCAATAACAACGAAGAGCTTCCACCTGAGCTACAGTGAAAGCAGCATTAATCCCATAAGTGTGGACAGACTCAGCGAGTGCTTTAATTACCTTAAAATCGAGAGGTTCATGATAACGATTTCCCCCTCCATCCTGAAAGACAGGGTAGTACAGCTCATGTCTCACTTCCCTCCAGACATTTGGACACAATGACCGCCCACTAGGACCACTCGGAGGGGAAGTCTCATTATATGAAGGCGGCGCCAACACAGGCGGCCCCGGACCTGAGGGCTCTATCCGGGTGCAGTCAGAACTCTTCCTCAAAGATGACTTCTCCATTTCCTTTGCTAACATTTCAAGTTCCTCTTCAGACTCTGAGCTATCCTCTTCCGAAGTATCTTTCCCAGATTTGACCAAACGCTCCTCTTTTAACTGCTCTAATGCCTCTTGTCCCTTTTCCACAGCCTTGCAATATCTCTGATCTCCTAAACAACTACAAACAAGTCTCCAAATAGGCCGTGCTCCTCCCTGCAATGTACCTTGCTCCCAGGCAAAATCTAGATCTCTCCCAAGCTTATCCCAGCAACTGATAAAGGCCAGCAAGGCCAGCATTCGCTCTATTTCTGTGAGGCACTCTCTGCTTTCCTCACCTTGCTCTGCCAGTTGTGTCTTCTACTCCTCCAAATCACGGAACTTTATTGCTCCCTCTGGAGACCTTATTGCCTCTTTACCGAGGTCCTTATTGCTCCCTCCCGGAGACCTTATAGTTTGCAACTTCCCGCGAAACTTTACCTTTAGTTCGCAATTTCCGCGAAACTTTATTGTCCCAATTTATCCCGGGAACTTACCAGTGCACTGCCCCTGACTGCAGGAGTTCTGAGTCTTTTCTGGTTCCCCATACGGGCCACCACTTGTCGCGTCCCCCTTGACCAGCAAGGACAACGCAACTCGCAAAAGCTCTTCTCCAGCAGTTTATTCAGGT
The DNA here is from genome assembly GCA_907164525.1 of Lophiomys imhausi. Classification (NCBI taxonomy): domain Eukaryota; kingdom Metazoa; phylum Chordata; class Mammalia; order Rodentia; family Muridae; genus Lophiomys; species Lophiomys imhausi. The sequence goes on along the minus strand of CAJQZJ010034075.1, from coordinate 6,902,281 downwards.
CCCTTGAAAACAGTCTTCCGAATCCTTACTTGTGTCTCTGCTTGTGTTTCTGCTTGTGTCTCTCTACTTCTCCTCCCCCAAGCCCTTATATGCCTACTCAAACCCAATCAGATCATGCCACCTAGCGATCCAAGATAGGCTCACAAAAGGAGGAAGCACACCGGGCTAGGCAGCTGCTACCAACTAAGACTTGTTTACAGCTAAGCTTGAGCTTTCTGGCATCAAGCCAGGTGCCATCTTAGGGTTGCGGCTCACCACAGTTTTGTGGCTCGCCACACAGGACAGAGAGTCCAGCCATTCTACTTAGTTTTTCACTCAGTCTCTGACTTGGTAACTAAAACAGAGGAGCCTTGTTTAAGGGCAGTCATTTCTGACAAGGCTGTAGGGGTTCAAGGAGGAGGGAGAGCCAGCAGTGTAAGGAAACTGGTCGCTGTCCCGAGTTCCCTGTGACCATTTGACAGACTCTCTTGGCAGTTTGAGGGTTCAAAATCCTGCATCTGGCTATCCCGTATCAAAAGTGGGTCATTCTACCTCACAGAGAGTACAGAGCTTTCTAGATGACATCTTAATTCTGTCATTCTTCCTCACGGAACTCCTGGAAGTGTTGCAGCAGGCAACTCAAGAGCAACTTGGCTGTGCTCAGTCTGACTCCCATTTCTGCAACAAAACTTGTAAACACACCAGAAAACACAAATCCAGCAGAAACAAAGCAAGCAAAGTTCACGAAGCCAGAAAAGACAAAGGCATGTGGTGGCCACTTTCTTTCATATGCCAAAGCCAGGGGGACAGGAGGACCTATCCTGCTTTGTCCCTAGATACTGGGCCTGTGGTCACGTGCAATCTCCCCTAAGTCTCCCCAAATGTCCAGACTCCCAGAACAACTCACCATCTGGTCCCTCTCAAGTACACTTCGGCCGGCAATTCTGACTTTTGTTTTTTTGTTTCCAATTTGTAAATTTTGTAGTGAAAACCCGCACAAACTGCAGCTTTACTGTTCTTAGGGTGTGATGACTAGTCCAGTAGCATTATTTCCTGAGGGAGGGCAGTGCATGTTTTGTTCCCAGGAAGCTGCTTGCAGACAACAGTCATCTTGAAAGTTACCTTTGGTGGACAACAGTGCCCCAGTGTTACAACCCTCTCTTTGGAAATTCCCTACTCTATATGTCACAAGCTCCCAGATGTGCAGGGAATCATTGCACCCATCCCTGCCACAATCGCTTCAGATTAACCTGTCTACATGACAATAGTTAAGGCTTCAGAGCTGGGATCGCAACTCTCAGTTGAAAAGCCAGAGCCCTTCCCATGACTATCCCAACTTTCTGATGAATTAGAGAAACTGAATTCTGACATAGTGAAACTAAAATCTGGTGAGTGGCTATTAACTCGAATTACTGTCATCTGCAACCACAGTAAGTTTGTCTAATTCAGCAGCACAGAACGTTATCATTTTTTATTTTTTTTGTTTTTACTTTTAAAATTATTTATTTTATGTGTATGAGTGTTTTGCCTGAAAGGACCAGCGTCAGTCAGCACAGGACACACCAAGACCAAGTTCTCAGCACAAAGGAAATGTATTTGCCCCTGAGGGACAAAGGAAGTGAATAAGAGAGAAATACAGGAGACAGAGGACAAGGGAAAAAGGGAAGGGTGCAAGAGAGATGGGGAAGGGATAGTTCCCCTAAAAGGACAAAGGACTACCTCTGGATAGAAAAGATGTGGCCCATAGGCAAATGGCAGTTTATAAAGGTAAAAAAGGGGAAAACCCATGTTAGGGTGAGGTATTTAATTTTGATTGGGCAGGTTACTTAGAGTAGCCAAAAGGGGGCTTGTGATTGCTGAACTTCAATCCTTCCATAGCTGGACCCTGGTGGTCAGCCTCAGGAGGAGGAAGGGGCCAAATAAGGAAACAGAGCTTGGTGGTCAGCTTTAGGAATGTGATCTAATGGGGAAAGGCAAGGCCTGCCAGACCATGTTTGCCACGCTCAGGCCTACCAGAGCCCTTTATTGCCTATATGCATGTCTGTGTACAATGTGCATACCTGGTGCATACCATGAAGGCCAGAAGAGAATAATGGATCCTGGAGCGACAGACATTTGTGAGCCACCATGTTGGTACTAAGAATCAGACCTGGGACCTCTGGAAAAGCAGCCAGTGCTCTTAACTTCTGAGCTCTCTCTCCAAGCCTCCATCTTTATTTTATTAAATACAAGGTCTTGCTATGTAGCTCAAGCTTCCCTGGAACTCTCAATCCTCCTGCCTCAGTCTCCTAAATGCTGGAATTATAGGTTTGTGCCACTATGCCTGACTTAGAGTATTGGGGTTTTTCTATTATTATTATTAATGGTATATCATTTTTAGAAATATTAAGTCAACAATGCAACTTCTGCAACATTTTTTATAACTATAAATGCAGCCAGCCTTTTATACTGTGTGATTTGTAAAGAAAGAAAAATTTGGGCCTTAAGATAGCTCTGCAGGCAAAGGGGCCTCTCACCGCAGCAGATAATCTGAGCTCCATTCCTGGAATGTGCATGGTAGCAGGAGAGAACTGACTCCTGGAAGTTGTCCTCTGACTTCCACACATGTGCTATTTGCACACACATACATGCATGCACACACATACATACATTAGTAATAACAATAGTTACAATATATACTAAAACATATTCTTTATTTATTTTTGTTTTATGTGCATTGGGTTGTTTTGCCTGCATGTGTGTCTGTGTGAGGGTGTCAGATCCCCTACAACTGGAGCTACAGGGTGTTGTGTTACCATTGTAGGTGCTGGGAATAGAACCCAGGTCCTCTGGAAGAGCAAATAGTGGTCTTAACTGCTGAGCTATCTCTCCAGCCCCACAAAACTATACTTCAAAAGAAAACAACATGTTAGAGTGCTGTGTCTGTCTTGATGGTGAGTTCAGTTATCCCACAGAGAATTCCTCTGCCCTGCTGCTGCTGCTGCAATCAGAAGCCAGCTTCTTCCACTTTTCAGCATGTACTGAAGAAGACCAGTAGCTCTCCAGAAAGTCTTCCTACTCCCAGCACCAGACTTGGGCCACTGTAACATCTAGCCTAGTAGACTATGTAGCTACCAGGTTCCCAGCCTCTCCAGTGTGCAGGCAGCTATTGACAGACCCCACAGACTGTATGCCATAAGCCAATTGAATAAATTCATTTTGATACACACTCATGCTATCAGTTCAGTTCCACTGGAGAACCCTGGCTAACAGAGCACACGGTTGTGAGTACCACTCTGCATTTGCCTTTATGCTTTGCTAGACTGTGATCTTGTCAAGAAATCTTTCATGGAGCAGTGTTGGGGAAATGATGCTGGACACTGAGCCCAGGGCCTCTTTCATGCTAAGCATATGGTTTACCAGTGAGCTGTGTACCTAGTCTTCTGGAAGTGATTGATTTTTTTTAATTCTTTCCTAGAGTTAGTTCAATGAAACAGTTGGTATTTAGTTAACATATAGTAAATGAACAATGAACTTTAAAGGCACATGGAGCTGAGTAGTATAGTTCATGCCTGTGAAATCTAGCAATGGAAGGAACAAGCAACTGGTGGATCCTTCACCCCCACATGTATACGGTGGAACATACACCTACACCCATGACTTCCACATGTATAAGGTGGAACATACACCTACACCCGTACATTCACACACCAAAATAAATTAATACACAAACAAATGCAAGATTTTTGGCCAGGCGTGGTGGGGCACGCCTTTAATCCCAGTACTTGGGAGGCAGAGGTAGGCAGATCTCTGTGAGTTCTGAGTCCAGTACAGCCAGGGCTTGTTGTACAGAGAAACTCTGTCTTGAAAACAAAAACAAAAACGAAGACTTTTGCTGGGGACAGGCTTTGAGGCTCTCTCTGTTTCATGCTTTCAGTTGAAGGACATAAAGCCTTCACCTCAGTGCTCCAGTTGCCATGTTTGCCTGCTGCCAAGCTTCCCCACCTTGATGGTGATGTGTGGGACTCACAGACCGTGTCTTCCCTGTCTGCCATGCAGCATGGGGTTTGTGGACTGTGCCTCCAGAGGATGTGGCAGGGAGCTGGTAAGATAGAGTACATTCAAACCCTGGAAATCTCAAACTTGAGGTGTCACACCTCATCGTGAGAATGGAAGATGTGGAACAAAGTTCTCTTCATGTTCCTGCCTGCCTCAGGCGTGTGTAAACAATCCCAAGGCGCCTACAGGTAAAACGTCACATAAGCAAGCTCCCTGTTATTTTTCTCCATGATAACAGAACATCACCAGCACACCAGCACTAGCCCCAGCCAATCACACGCCTTCATCCCCAATCTCACCCTACTGCCCAAGGTTTAAAACCCCCTTGTTCAAAAAAACAAGTCATCATCTATCTCATCAAATTACCATCTGATCTGTCTTGTATGTAACACTTTAACCATCAGAGAAAGCTTTCTCTGACCCCTGGCGCTCCCCTGCTGAAGTGGGGATTCAACCGAACCTCACCCTGGTTCAGGACCCCACCCCGTCCTCTCTGGCCAGGTGCACCGGAGAGCAACGGAATCCTGCAGCTGTCATGACTCCACCTTGATTTTTTCACTGTTGCCCTGTATCCTGGTGGTGACCAGACAGACACCTCCAAGGAAGGACCAGATGCACAGCTGCAGGCCTTTTCTCTCACAGTCCTGCCCGGTGGCATCCAGGCAGGCCAGAGAAAAACAATCCCACAACTGGCAGCTCGCTTTCCCCCTCACAGTCTTGTGTCCATCAGGATGCCAGAGAGAAACGCAGCCCCACCAACTGAATGATAGTGATGGACCCTGACCCTCTGTAACCATAAGCCCAAATAAACCATTCCTTTTGTAAGTTGCCTTAGCCATGGTATTTTGTCACAGCAATAGAAAAGTAACTAATACAAAGACCTAGGTTCTTTTTTGGTGTTGTTTTTGTCTTTTAAGATAGGGTTTCTCTGTGTAACAACCCTGGCTGTCCTGGAACTCACTATGTAGACCAGGTTGGCCTCGAACTCACAGAGATCCACCTGACTCTGCCTCCCAAGTGCTGGGATAAAAGGCTTGGGCCACCATGCCTGGCTACTCTAGGTCCTTTTGAAGGGTTCTTTTTCTGGGCTTTTGATGGGAGGACAGGCTGTTCTCCAGGAACAGCAATAAGGGAGAGCTTTACCCTGCCTGACAGATAGTGTTAGACCTCAGAAAAACCATTTCCACAACTGTCTGATTAAGCAAGCTTTATTTAGACAGGCCAGCTGACTGCCTCTCCCAAAGTCGATTTCAGAGAGCAGCCCCTCACTGGCTTTTGAGGTAACATTTAGATTTTATGGAGAAGGGTTAGAGTTGATCGAGATAATTGGCTGCTTGCACCTGAACAGAAGACGGGGGGACTTGGCTCACAGATGCTGTGGGGTGGATAAGGGCAAGAATACATCATGTGGAAGGGAGCCATCAAGGTTTCTGGGAAGACACACTTTCGTAGGGCAAAAGGGCAGTACTGTATCACAGATTCGGGAGGTTAGCAAGATAAAGAGGTGGGCATATATCATGGGGTCAGAAGTTCCTCAGAGGTTGAAAACATGACATTCATTCTTTTAAGGTATGGAGAGTTAATAACAATGTATGACAATGTGGCTCCTTAAAAACAATCTGCCTCCTGTTTTTGTTTCTAAACAATCTGTGCATGTGGGGGCTGTACATCCCATAATTTTACTATGTATGTCTGTCCAGTCATGCTTACTCGTGAGATGATGAATAATTTCCCTTAAAGGTTTCAAGGACAGGTTTCCACCATTGTGATTGCTCCCAAGACTAATTAAGTGTGCCCTTTTATCTCTCCTTCTACCAAGAGATGCCTGACCCCAATTTAACAAACAAGAATACAGGCACTAGGTGTTGCCCTACTAGGGAAGGACAGAAACATTTTCCCAAAAGGAATTTTCTCAGGTCAAAAGGCTGTCACTGCATTCACTAACCTCAACTGTCCCTCACATATCTTTCTCTCCTAATCTTTTATATTTTTGGTTGTGAGCCTAGCCTTTAATGGCTGAGCCATCTCTCCAGCCGTCTCTCCTAATCTTTAAAGGTGATGATTTGCCTAGAGTAACTGCTTCCTCTGGAAACTGAGGCATTGGAAAATCAGGGAGATAATCTCTCCTGGTGCTATTCCCAAGGAAAAACGCCCCAGCACAAGGCTGAAGATTGAGTATTAAATTCAAATGCCAGATAGTCAAATGGGGACAAAGGAATATTCTTTACATTGAGTATGTCAGGCAGCTATTTGGGTTAGTCAAAGAGCAATGGAAGACTTCCAGTTTCTTCCTGGATGGGCTCAAAACCCTGTTGAAATACCAGCTGGAGTAGAAACATTTTTTTTCCTTTTTATTGAAAATATTTTTCCCCTCACATAACATATTACAATCATGGTTCTTCCTCCCTCTTTTCCTCTCAGTTCCTCTCCACTTCCCCTTTCTGTCTCTCCTTTAAGAAAAAAAAAAAAGGCTTCTAAGGGAATATGATAGAATAGAATAGACTATAGACAAAACAAAAATTAACACATCAGACTTGGGCCAAATAAACAGAGGGAAAAAGAGTCCAAGAGAAGGCACAAGAGTCAGAGACGCACTCATTTGCATGCTCAGGAATCTCACAAAAACACTGAACTGAAAGCCATAATATGCATGCAGATGGCTGGTGTGGACCTGTGAGGCCCTGTGCATGTTGTCTCAGTCTCTGTGAGTTCATATATGCTCTGGTCATATTGACTTAGAGGTCCTTGTTTTCTTGGTGTCCTCCATCCACTCTGGCTCTTACATTCTGTCAGCCTCCTCTTCCTCAGGGTCACCTGAGTCCTGAGGGGAGGAATTTAATGGAGACATCCTAGTTATGGTTGAGTGTTCCAAGGTCTCTCACTCTGTATAATGTCTGGCTGTGGGTCTCTGAATTTGTTCCCATCTGCTGCATGAGGAAGCTTTCTGATGATGGTTGAGCAAAGCACTTTCTTATCACTGAGTTTTGTATTAGGTCCCAAACCCTAGGCAAACTGGCTAACTGGGGTGACTATTAACATATCAAAGCTGACACTAGCCACCAGGTTCTCCCAATACCCCTCAGTCCCTACCTGTTACTGGGTCCTCTTTGCTAGCATATCCACCTGAATTCTCCAGCCCAGGAGCTGGGGTGCTCTGCCCTTCCTCAAGAGGTTCCTCCCTGTATAACTCAGACACTTTGGGTACACCAATTTTTTTACCCCTTTACCCTTTTAGCCTCTTGGTCTCCTGGCTCTCCTCTCCTCCCTCTCCTCACATCCCCTCAGGGTCATGTTCACTCTGGACTCTCTGCCTCACTCTGGATGTCTCTGCCTCTGGCTATACTTCCCTTCACATCTACAATAAATTTTTTACTCCACCATACCTAAAAGCAGTCATGTCCTTCTTCTTCTTCTTCTTCTTCTTCTTCTTCTTCTTCTTCTTCTTTTTGAATCCATGTAGCAAAATGTCATTAGGAGTCATTTTATTGCTATGGGGTTTTTGTTTTGTTGTTGTTTGTTTTTACAACAATAGTATTTGGCTTTACCCTAGGTCCCTGTGCTATCTAGTCTCAGGTTCTTGATCACTCAAGTAGGTGAGTTCGATCTTGTAGAGTAGGCCTTAAGTCAAATCAGATATTGGTTGGTTAATCCACAAGATTCATGCCACCATTGTACTAGCATATCTTGTAGGCAGGTCACCATTATTGAGCCAAGGTCTTGAGGCTGGCTTCATATTTACATTTTTCTTTTGGTATCTGGTAGAGTACATTCCTGTACAAAAAAAATGCTATAACATAGGCATGAAGGCTCTAAGTAGGCACCAGCTCAACTTTTCCATGTTCAATGAGTTGCAGAATGTTTTTGATGGGATTGCTTTACATAGGTGTTGTCTTCAGCAATGGGCCCTTGCTGCTTCTGGAGAACAACCTACAATCTTGGCAACAGTCTGGGTTGTTTGGGGATTCCTATAGGACCCCCTTGGCCAACAACTCAATTAGATGTAACCCAGTCCTGGGACTGGAAGCTTTATTTGGTAACAAGAGATTGCCAGTAGGACCCCCCCACCACCACCATTATTTGGTGATTTTATTTAGATCACTTGTAACATGAATTATCATAATTGATTAATATAGTTGTTAGGTTGGCAGAGTTAACCCCTAACCTGCCTTATAAATGAACACACACACACACACACACACACACACACACACGCACACGCACACACACACGCACACGCACACACACACGCATGCACATACACACACACGCACAGACACACAACAGCGCGCGCACACACACACACGCACACACGCACACACGCGCACACACACACACACACACACACACACACGCACACAGACACCTGTTGGGTTTTAGTTTAGTTAAGCACTGGGTCTGGGCAGAATTTAACCCTGTAAGCTACCTTTCTACCTCTCAGCCCTAACCCCCATAAGTACTTGTTCGTTTCCATCTGGGTGCTTCTCTCGATGCCGCGCTGATCCTCAGAGCCAGCCCTTCATGGCCACAGGCGCTTTTGCTTTACCTAGCCCATGACATCTGGCCTTCTTCCTTCTTCCTCCTCCCTCGTGATTTCTCTCCTCTCCAAAAGTCCTAGAGCCTTCTCTCTGCCTATCTCTCTCCCACTCAATCCAGGCTGCAGGCATTTTATTCAACCAGTCAACTTTAAATTAGGTAAAGCAAGGTTTTACACAACAAAGACAGGTATATTTGACAATATACTCATCTGGGCAGCAACCAGACCGTGGGGGCCACTAACTACAAGAATACAAGCAACTTTCAGGTCACCCCAACAATTCCTCCTTTTGTCTAAGAAAAAGGCTATTTTTAACTATATACAGTAAGAACAAATATGAAACAATCAGGAAAACCATATATAAAATTTACACACATAATATTTAGCCTATGTATATCAGGCAACCTTGAATAAAAAAAATCATCTATCCTATCTTGGTGAGCCTAAAATTCTGGACCTAAATCATTTTTTATCATAGTTTGTATTTAACAACCTAAAAATATCTTCTAGATCTAAAAAAAAAATTCTTAAAATCTTATCTAAATCCTAAACAACTTACACTTAATATGAAATTGAACTATTGAGTCTTCAACCGCATCAGAGACCCAAGAAGGGATAAAACATTATCTGAATAAGCAGGAAGTGTAGGCAAGCAGCTTCCAAAACTGAAAGACTACAGACAGTTTGCTGCCTGGATAGTCCCAAATATCTCTGTCACGTTAGAGCATCTCTTCAGCCTTAGCTTCTCTCACAGACTTAACTGTGATTCAGGAGATAAGGAGGACTTGCACACTCTGTCCATGTAGAGCTAGGCTGTCCACTTACCTGCATTTAAGTCCTGTCCATTTTGGATTGCATTTTGTGTGGGGATCAATGTGTGGTTTAAGCTTTAGAAGAGTTTCTTTTACAAATGTGGGTGCCCTTGTACTTGGGGCGTAGATATTCAGTATTGAGATGTCATCTTGATGAATTTTTCCTTTGACTAGTATGTAGTGTCCTTCTCTATCTTTTTTTATTAATTTCGGTTGAAAGTCTATTTTATTGGATACTAGGATGGCTACTCCAGCTTGATTCCTGGGACTGTTTGCTTGGAAAACCTTTTCCCAGCCCTTTACTCTGAGGTAGAGTCTATCCATGTTAGTGAGGTGTGTTTCATGTATGCAGCAAAATGATGGGTCTTATTTATGGATCCATTCTATAAGCCTGTGTGAAACTGCAATTTAATTATCAAATGTACTTATTAGTAAGTATAAACTTTAAGATTAAGCTGGCGGAGCAGCCAGTGGCTTGGCAGAGGGGTGGGCGGCCTGGCCCGTGTGCCTTAACCGGTTGCCTGATTTGTCCTGGGGAAAGAGCCCCAGGACCAAGGGTGACCTATACCACCTGTAACCTAAACTCTGTTAATTAATATAAGTTGTTATATTAGGCTGGTAGAATTACCAGCAGATTGGCAAGAGATTCACCTGGGTTCAAGGGAAGTCCGGGAGTCCAGGACTGCTTGGACTGAGGGCCTATGAGCTGCCGCATTCCTTTCTCCAATAATTAAATACACCAAGACCTTTTAATGTTTTAACACTTAGCCCTTAGCTGGGCAGACTCTCAATTAGCTACTCTAAGTTAACCCGGATCACCTAATCCCAAACGGCTATGTGCCTGCGATTACCTTCCAGCATTCTCAAAGATGTCTGTCTCCTTCTGTGTCTCTCGGCAGATAGAAAGATTCTCTAAAGCTCAGGGCTCCTTTCCTAATCTCAGGAAGTCCCACCTTCCTATACTCTTTCTGCCCAGCTAATTGGCCATCAGCAACTTTTATTAACCAATCAAGAGAATGCCTCAGAAGGGGCGGTAACCATATCTCAGCATTGAAAGCAACCTATCAGAAGCAATGATATTAGACCTTCCCTCAACACCTGTGTCTTTTTTTTTTTTTTTTTTTTTTTGGTTTTTCGAGACAGGGTTTCTCTGTGTAACAGCCCTGGCTGTCCTAGACTCACTTTGTAGACCAGGCTGGCCTCGAACTCACAGAGATCCGCCTACCTCTGCCTCCCAAGTGCTGGGATTAAAGGCGTGCGCCACCAACGCCCGGCCTATCCTGTGTCTTTTTAATTAGTGAGTTGAATCCATTGATGTTGAGAGATATTAATGGCCATAGGTTGTTATTTCCTGTTATTTTTATGTAGGTGGTGGTTGTATGTTTGTGTGTTTCTTTTGGTTTAGCTGTGGTGGAGTTTTTTGTATCCTGTGTTTCCTTGGGTGTAGTTATCTTCTCTACATTGGAATTTTACTTCTAGGATCTTCTGTATAACTGGATTTGTGTATAGATATTGTTTAAATTTGGTTTTATCGTGGAATATCCTGTTTTCTCTGTCTATGATGATAGAAAGTTTTGCTGGGTATAGTAGTCTGGGCTGGCACCTATGTTCTCTTAGGGCTTGTAGGATGTCTGCCCAGGCCCTTCTGGCTTTTAGATTTTCTGAGGAGAATTCAGGTGTAATTTTGATGAGTCTGCCATTATGTTACTTGACCTTTTTCTCTTACAGCTTTTAATATTCTCTCTTTGTTCTGTACATTTGGAGTTTCAATTATTATGTGGCGAGAGGAATTTCTTTTCTGGTCTAATCTATTTGGTGTTCTGTAAGCCTCTTGGAACTTTACTGGCATCTCTCTCTTTGGGTTTGGGAAATTTTATTCTATGATTTTGTTGAAAATGTTTCCTGGACCTTGGAGTCGTTAGTCTTCTCTTTCAACTATGCCTATAATTGTTAGGTTCCATGTTTTCATTGAGTCTTTGATTTCTTAAATGTTGTCAGTGAGGAATTTTTTAGATTTCTCTTTTGTTGTTGTTGTCCTTTCTTGAATCGAGTCTTCCACACCTGAGATTCTATCTTCCATCTCTTGTATCCTATTTGTGATACTCATGTCTGTAGTTCCTGATCTCTTTCCTTGATTTTCCACCTCCAGGATTGTCTCTGCTTCTGTTTTCTTTATTGCTTCCATTTCCAATTTTAGGTATTGAACTGTTTTATACATTTCCTGTTCCAATTTGGTTGTCTTTGCCTGCAAATCTTTCATAGCTTTGTCTCTTTCCCACTCTTGTTTGACAGAGTTAGCTTGGAGGTCTCTAATGGAAGTCTCCATTGCTTTCAGTTGTAAAATTGTGATTTTTAAAAAATTCTTTCAGGGATTAATTTTCTTCTTGTAAGGGCTCTATCATTTTCCTAAGTGTAGATTTGTCATCATTTTCATGTGTTTCATCTGTGGTGGGATAGTCAGGGCTTGCTGTATTAGCATAGCTGAATTTTGTTGGAGTCATATTTCCCTGAATTTTGTCAGTTATTTTCTTTCACTGGCCTTTAGCCATCTGGTTGTTCTTAGCTGTGTTTTCCTGGTGCCTTCTGGACTTGGTGCCAAGGAGGGAGCTTTGGTGTAGAGGCCATATAATCTTGGCGATCTGTAGCTCTCCACAGGCTGAATGGGGCCTTGTGTTGAGGGCTGATTTACAGTGTGCCTCCCACAGCTCACCCCTTCCTGTTGTGTCCCAACTGGCTACTCAGGTCAGGGGTTCAGGCAGGATGTGTTTTCATGCCCACAGGTTCTTGAGATCCAGCTGGTCTTCTTAGTGATATCGGTGGGGGTCAGCAGGCCACAGACTGTAGGCTAGAGCTGCCGTTCCCCTGAAGCTAATGTGTCCAGACCATGATCTTGGACCTCCCAAGCTGCTCTCAAGGGGGTTCTCAGGTTCAATGTGTGTATGTGTGTCTTACAGCCAGAAGCACTGTGATCTGGTATAGCCCACGTCACCCAGGCGGTGTGCAATGGTCCAGGGCTGTTTCACTGCTCCAGGGTCAGAGCTCTCTGTGTTATAGCCTGGATATTCAGCTGAGGGGCAAGACAGGTACCAGCAGAGAGCTCCGATGTGGAGGCCACAACATGTCCACAGAGGTTGGATTCAGGGAAGCTCAGCTGCCCGCCCCCCGACAGAATCACTGTGCTCCAGGCCAGCCTGCCTGAGCCGGCAGGGCTTCTGGCAGTTACCCCGTAGCTAGTGCATCAGGACTATGGTCAGGTCTGTGGTCGTGGTCCTGCCAGGCTGCTCTCAGGGGATCACAATTTCAACCTGTGCCTCTCAGTCAGAAGCTCTGTGGTCCAGTGCAGCCCACTCGCTGGGGCAGCACACAATAGTACAGAACTGCTCTCGATGCTGTGGACTGAGGCTGTAGACTGAGTGCCCTGCCAAAGTGGGCACAGGCAGGGAGTTCCAATATGGAGTTCATAAGGTGTCTACAGTACTTGGACTCAGGGGAAGCTCAGCTGCCTTTTCCCTGCCAAAGCACTGTGTTCCAGAGCAGCCTGTCTGGGTCAGTGAGGCTTCTAGCAGGGTGTCAGGACTGTGGTTATGGTCCTCCCAAGCTATTCTCAGGTGAGTCTCAGGGTCAACCTGCACCTCTCAGACTGAAGCTCTGTGAACCAGTGCAGCTAGATTGTACACAATGCTCAAGAACTGCTTTATTGCTCTGGGTTAAGATGTAGATGCTGGACCCTGAGTGCCCAACTGAAGGGCCAGGCAGGTGAGGGGTGGCAGTGTTTTCCAATATGTAGTCTATGTCCTGTTGACAGTGCGCTTGGGCTCCAGGAAGCTCAGTGCCTGTTAGTTTGATCCCCCAGTTACCAATCAGCCAGATGCTGCCATGTTGCAAATCCCAGGGAGAATCGCCCTCAGTCTTAACATAGTGGCTCCACTGGTCTTCTTTTGGGTGTCAGAATGCCTGCACGGAAGCTGCAGACTCAGGAAACTGAGGAAGGCCTCTGTTTGGAGATCAAAGCTGGCATCCTGAAAAGATCCGATCTGCTGGCTCTTCCTCCCTCCCGTGTCTGGCATCTCTGTTCTTCCAGTGTCTATATGTCCAGTATAGAGTTCTTTTTTTTTTTTTTTGGTCCCTGTCTTTGCTGGACAAGCCCAGATAGGCTTGCGCCTCTCAAACTGCCGTTCAGCAGGTGTATATCTATGTGGTGGTCCAGTCGGTATTCCTGATGATTAGAATGTGTCCGAGCTTATCACCCTTATTAATTATTCTAAGCAGTTTGGTTTTTTTTTTTTTTTTTTTTTGGTTTTTCGAGACAGGGTTTCTCTGTGAAACAGCCTGGCTGTCCTGGACTCACTTTGTAGACTAGGCTGGCCTTGAACTCACAGAGATCTGCCTGCCTCTGCCTCCTGAGTGCTGGGGTTAAAGGCGTGCGCCACCAACACCCGGCTTCTAAGCAGTTTGTAATAGCACCTATTAAAAGGACTGGAAATAAATAGTCCATTTTTAAATGAGTTGCAAATGTCCAATACCTTATACAAGAGATGAAACATAAGTATGTTGTAACAAGAATAACCTAAATTTGCTGGGCGTGGTGGCACACGTCTTTAATCCCAGCACTGGGGAGGCAGAGGCAGGCAAATCTCTGTGAGTTCAAGGCCAGCCTGGTCTACAAAGTGAGTTCCGGGATAGCCATGGCTACATAGAGAAACTGTGTCTCAAAAAATATATAATAATAAAGAATAACCTAAATTTGTGTGGGTTCCTGGCAGGGGATTTCTAGCCTGGTCCTGTATCAGTCCGGAAATGAAGGTTCCTCCCTGCTGGAAGGTACAGGCTAAGCCTGTCCAGGCTGTGGTGGAGGTTTGCAATTCTCTTGAACACAGTTATGTTGAATTAATATGTAAAAGTTTTGTAAGAGCTTCTGAAATACAAACTCTTGAAAGACACATATGAAATCAGCCTAAAGACTTGCTTCTGGCAGGACACATGGTCCTGGTCAACAGGTATAACTCAGGAGAAGGGCATCAAACTGACCAATGAGAAGACAGCCTGATGCATAATTAAGAGATAGTGATATAAAGGAAAGTCCAGGAAACTAGAGAGGGCTTTTTGCTTGGCCTTGTTTCTGAACGTTGCTCAGCTGTTCATTGCTGCCTAACTTTGAAAGATTCTAGCTACTGAGACTTGTTGAAGATTGCAGCGTAGGTGGGCGGAGCCCAAGAAGGCTGAGAAAAGCCATGGAAACCAACACATGCCACAGGAAAGCTCGAGAAAGCCGAGAAAAGACACGGAGGCCGAGCGGTGGTGGCGCACGCCTTTAATCCCAGCACTTGGGAGGCAGAGGCAGGCGGATCTTTGCGAGTTCGAGGCCAGCCTGGTCTACAAAGTGAGTCCAGGACAGCCAGGGCTACACAGAGAAACCCTGTCTCGAAAAACCAAAAAAAAAAAAAAAAAAGACACGGAGAACGGCACCTGCCAAGAGCTGGCAGAGTAGGCGTGTCTGAAAAACCCGACACCTGCCAGAGACCAAGCTGGCATGTGCCAACTGCCAGCATTGGAGCTGTGAGGACAGAAAAGGAGGCCTGACCTCAAGCGAAGTGCCTGGGCTCTCAGCAGAGTGCGGCAGCCTTAGCACCAAGGCCAAGGCCACATGTGGTGCTTGACCTGCCAAGAGGAGGTTCAGAAAAACCAGATGGACTTCAGAAAAGCGGGAGATTCCCCCCGGCCCCGTGTAAGTATGGCAGTTTTGGACAGGTGGAGGAGGCCAACAGCAAGTGGACGTGGCACTGCCATAGCAACACCAGAACCAGCTGACCACTGAGCAACTGCTGATTGCTGTGTTCTTGCAGACAGACTGCTGACCATTTGCCCTCAAAGGACCTGCCCCCGAAGACATCTTGATCTGGGTATTCTTTCTAAAGTGTTAGGGTAGGTTGGTTGGTAGGTGTTTAGAATTATTAATTAATATCATTTCTAAATTATACCAACACCAGGCACAAAAGAATCCTTCATGGAAGTAAGAGCACTTCTGCCACACCCAAAATAAGTAGTCAGTCATTGTGGGCCGAGTGAGACAGAGAATTTACTTCCAGAATCAGGAGTATTAAATAAATTTGGATAGTGGGGAAGGGTTTGGTGGTTAATGTGTTTGATTCACTGGGTATTCTCCAATCAGAAGAAGAAAACAGAATGCCTAACTTAATTCATGGGCAGTGGGGGTGGGGAAAACTCCAGGGAGGCTAGAGGCCTAAACTGAAAAGCCAAGGCACCAACAGACCTCATTAGCATGAGAAAGTCAGGGGAGGATTAGGCTTCATGACACATTTTAGGGGATCTAGAATTCTCAAATTAGAGGAAAGAGGGGATTCCACTGAACAAGGGAGTCCATCATTCTAGGGCTGAGCTCAGACATCCACTCTGTCAGCAGAAATCCCTACAAATTTGTATCAATATACAATAATTTAAACCAGTGAAAACCT
>CAJQZJ010034075.1:6842146-6886435 GCA_907164525.1 Lophiomys imhausi | reverse complement strand
TATAATGACAAGCATCCATTAAGTAATAAAATGACCAATACCTACCTGCCTCAACCTAAGGGAATGGGATGTCATTCTTCTCAAGGTTGCTTCCTGCTGATTTGGGGTGTAGGATTCCCTTTTCTGGGAGACCCAACGGAAAATTGGGAAAATGGTTAAGTCTTAAAGAGTTAGCTGTGGCATATGCTGTCCGGTCTCTGGGTGCTGAGAAAGTTCAGGCTTAACTGAAGTCTGGGCTAGACCAGTCTGAAGACTGGATGAATTAAGGTCATCTGGGGTTGGATAAAGCAAGATGCTGGAATAAATGCATCTCAGCATCTCAACATGCTGGAGGATGAATCTTGGCAAAGCTGTCTCCATTCCATTGGTGTCTGGTTCTTTTGTTCTGTAAACATATAAACTGTCACAAGTAATATACAGTTCTGTAATTATAAATGCATGGGATGTGCAGGATACACAGATTAATCACGGAAGATTTTCTGCTCTTTGAGCAGAAGAAAGACATTTGCAAATCTCCATTCATGCCGGATGGCATGTAATAATATGTCATGTGGATTTTATGTAGCCAGTAAGATTTTTATTGGCTTTACACACACACACACACATATATATTTACTAGCCCGTCTGAGCTGTTCCCACATAGTGGAATCAGCAATATATGTTACCTGCTTGTTCCTTTGTTTGTAACCAAGATCTTCAGAGATCCACCTGCCTCTCTCTCCCTGGTGCTGGGATTAAAGGCATGTGCCAGCACACCTGGCAGTTTTTCAACACTTTAAAAGGTGCTTTCCACTAAGCCTGATGACCTGAGTTCAGTCCCTGCAACCCACATGGTGGAAGGAGAGAACCAACTCCCACAAGTTGTTCTCTCTCTCTATCTCTCAATCTCTCTTTTTTTTAAAAAAGTTTTATTTAGCTGTTTAGATGCCCTAAGAAGTTCGTAGACAGAAGCTGATCTTCAGGGCTTTACTGAAGTTATCACTGGAGCAGTCTGTGGAACTGAACGATCTTAGCAATTTTGAGATGTTGTAGTTGTAGACTTTTGAGGAAACAGCTATTGAGGAAGTCTGCAAGGCTGGATCATCTGGGCCACTCGTCTTCTTTGGTGTCTGATCTGTTTTCTGCTGAGGTTCCCTTGTCCAGTTGTCCCTGGATTCCTTGAATGGATGCTTTAAATCTCCTGCAAAGATAAGAACAGAGCCCTGCCCTAATCCTAACTCTGGGACAATTACCTTTTTTTTTGGGGGGGGGGTCAGGTAATATTTTTCCTGGAGCAAATTTGGTTTTTTGACAATATATAAAATATTACCTTTCAATCCAGATTAAAGAAGAAATTATTTTGATATTTTGGAGCTAAACAAACCTTTAGTGTATATATTTTGAGATTTATTTATTACATATACAGTGTTCTGTCTGCATGTATGCCTGCAGGCCAGAAGAGGGTACCAGATCTCATCACAGATGGTTGTGAGGCACCATGTGGTTGCTGGGAATTGAACTCAGGACCTCTGGAAGAACAGCCAGTGCACTTAACCTCTGAGTCATCTCTCCAGCCCCACAAGTTGTTCCCCAATGTACATTCACACACACACACACACACACACACACATTTAGAGAGTGAGAGAAAATAGATTAGATAGATAGATAGATAGATAGATAGATAGATAGATAGGTAGGTAGATGTAAATGAAAATGAAAAAAAAAATGAGACAGGGTCTCACTAGATAGCCCTGGTCAGCCTGGAAGTTACCATGTAGACCAGGCTGGAACTCATAGAGATCCACCTTCTTCTCTTCCCAAGTTCTGGCATTAAAGATATGTACCACCACACTTGACTAGTGTAAATACAAATTAAAAAAAAATAAGTTCATTATTTAAAAACTTGCAAATAAAGATATCACACACCAAAATTAACCAGGCCTAAAGTCTATACAACTAGACGAACTTGTTTTACAGTTAGAATTGACTTTGGAAGGGTCACAGTGAAAGCTTCACATTAAATCTTATGCATTTAGTGTCTAGCATATTTTGCATCATTATTCATCACCAAAACCAGAAACTTTTATTTTATCTTATTTTTGTTTTTTTTTTTAGGCTAGGATTTCTCTGTGTAGCCCTGGCTGTCCTGAGACTTGCTCTGTACACCAACCTGGCCTTGAACTCACAAATCTGCCTGCTCTGCCTCCCAAGTGCTGGTATTAAAGGTGTGTACCACCATTGCCTGGCTACTAGTAACTTTACTTTTAAGTGTGCCAAAAAATGAGCATTTGTCTTTCCTCTTTTTATTTTTATTTTTTTGGTTTTTCGAGACAGGGTTTCTCTGAATATCTCTGGCTGTCCTGGACTCACTTTGTAGACCAGGCTGGCCTCGAACTCACTCACAAAGATCTGCCTGCCTCTGCCTCCCAAGTGCTGGGATTAAAGGCGTGCGCCACCACCGCCCGGCACCTCTTTTTATTTTTATTTTTATCTTTTTTGGTTTTTGAGACAAGGTTTCTCTGAGTACCCATGGCTGTCCTGGACTCATGTTGTAGACCAGGTTGGCCTCTGCCTGCCTCTGCCACCTGAGTGCTGGGATTAAAGGTGTGTGCCACCATGCCCTGCGTCCTCTACATTTTCTTGAAGCAAGGTTTCACTGCATAGCTCTGGCTAGCCTCAAATTTGTGGGCAATCCTCCTGCCTCTGCCTCCTGTATACTGAGATTACAGATATATACAACCATGCTGGGCTATTGCTAATTTGTAAATGTTGTTTTTATTTCTTTAGATGAGGGGATGAGATAAGAGCCATACCCAAGGTTTATGAATACATGGCTTGGGCTGAGCCCAGAGCATTTCTACTTAAATATTCCTAGGCCTAGGCCTGGAAACTTCTAGCCTCCATACAATCTAATCTTTTGCAAGCTCAGATCTAAAAGGCTTTAGCTCCAGCCTCCGTCTGCTAACCTAGGCCTAGAATGTTTTCAGCCTCCTAGACTTACTGCTGAATAAACTCACCCTTTCCAGTTCTTTCTGAACTGTGGCTGGCTGGTTCAACTCAGCTGTTCTGGCTCAAAACTCCTCTCAAGGCTGACTGATTCAAACTGGCTTCTTTCTGCTTCTCATTGAATTGTTATGCCTGGAAAAACTGCCTCAGAACTCTGCAAACTGAACTGCACGAATTCAATTGCACCTAACTGAACTGCAACTACCTATACTGTACTCCTGAACACTACTGTACTGTCTCCATGAGCTCTCTTGGTTTCTCTCTATGCTGTTCTTAAGTAGTTCTTCTTTCCTGTCTGTTGTTGTGAGAGTTTAGTGTATCCTATCTCTGACTCATTCTGTCAAATCTTTCTCTGATTCATCACTTTGCCTGTCCTTCAATTAGACATCATTGTTTGGGATTACAGGTATATACTAAGGGGCTGGAGAGATGGCTCGGTGGTTAAAAGCACTGGCTGCTCTTCCAGAGGTCCTAAATTCAATTCCCAGCAACCACAGGGTGGCTCACAACTGTCTATAATGTGATGTAATGTCCTCTTCTGGCATGTAGGTGTATATGCAGACAGAGCATTCACATACATAATAAATAAATGAATAAATCTTTTTTTTTATAAAAAGGATGTATACTAAATTCCAGCCAGAGAAAGTAAAGGTGTATACTACAGGTGTGTCTGTATTCCAGACAGATCAAACAGACTTAGGTCTTTGGATGTAATCCTTTGACAGAACAATCATGTTACTGGATTAAAATTCTTGTACACTAATTATTGGACATTCTTAATGCAGATGCTAGAATACATTGAGCCCATCTTGAACTTGAACTAGTTCACAAAAGTTTATTACATAAGGCATAGAGTAATAGTCTGTAACAGTGCTGATTACATTAATTTCCTGTCTACTGTAATAAATTGCCATAACGTGTCTTAAAACATGAGACTTGGGCTGGCAGTAGTGTTTTCCTGGAATGTTTAATACCCTGGGTTTAATCTGCAGCACTGTAGGGAAAGCCACAAATTTATTTATCTTGCAGTTCTAGAAACCAGCAGTCTAAAAATCAGTCACCAAAATGTATGTTAGAGGCTCTTAGAGAAAACCTGCTTTGTGTCCTTTTCCTACTCCTAGGGACTACTTTGAATTCCTCGGCCGTTCATTCTTTCTTCATATTCAGAGTCAGCAGTATATTAACACTCAATGCTCTTTCTGATCTATACTTCAATTATACCCTTTGCTTTAAGACCCTTATGATTGCATCGGGCCCACTTGAACAATCCAGGACAGTCTCTCCATCTCTAAATAGTTAATGACATCCTCAAAGTCCTTTTGCCATTTAAGATAATATAGTGACAGGTTCTGAGGATTAAGATGTGGAATTGGGGGGCTGGACAGATGGCTTAGCAGTTAAGAGCACTGGCTGCTCTTCCAAAGGACCCAGGTTCAAATCCCAGCACCCACAAGGCAGTTTGAAACTGTCTGTAATGGCTGGGGGTGGTGGCGCACACTTTTAATCCCAGCACTCAGGAGACAGAGGCAGACAGATATCTGTGAGTTCAAGGCTAACCTGGTCTACAGAGTGAGTTCCAAGACAGCCAGGGCTGTTACACAGAGAAACCCTGTCTCGATTGAAAAAAAAAAAAGATATAGAATTGGAGACAAGGATCAGTATTCAGTCTACTATAAAGACTAGTATTACAACTCTTACTAAGAAAGCAGTGGACCTCAAACTATTCCCAAAACAAGTATGTCATGTCAATAGATCCAACATGGCATGAGAGGGAGAGAGAGCCTGTCTTGCCATCTTTAAATCACTAGTGCTGAGCTGACCAACTCAATAGCTGAGTGGTAGAGAAATTGCATAGCATGAACAAAGCTTTGGGCTTGGTCCCTTACTTTGCAAAACAAAAGCAAATAATCTGACCCAATGCTACATTGCTGTACAAATAAATATTGAAGAAAATGGACTCATACCCTATCCTGCAGTTCAGGGTCTAGTGAAGGAAGAAAAACACTGAATAAGTAAATACACTTCCATGGACTGAATGCTAATCCCTCACCCCCAAGTTCACATGCTGAATTAATACCTAATTCCCTAGGTAATGGTATTGGGAAGTAATGCCTTTAGGGAATGGCTCATGCCTTTATTTTTAAAAAAATCAAAAGAGCTAGCTAGCACCTATCACCATATGAGCAATACAAGTGAATCTGAGGTTTTGTGGGCATGTACCTGTATCTCTGAATTCTGTGTCTAGGAACAAAGAATTGAGCAGGGACAGTCATAGAGAAAAGCAGAAAGCAGAGAGACAGTTTTTCTTTTTTTTTTAAGATTTATTTATTTTATGTATATAGTGTTCTGCCTGCACATATGCCTGCAGGCCAGAAGAGGGCACCAATTTTCACTACAGAGGGTTGTGAGCCACCATGTGGTTGCTGGGAATTAAACTCAGGACCTCTGGAAGAGCAGTCAGTGTTCTTAACCTCTGAGCCATCTCTCTCCAGCCCGAGAGACAGTTTATTAAGAAATAATGCCGAAGCCGGGCAGTGGTGGCACACGCCTTTAATCCCAGCACTTGGGAGGCAGAGGCAGGCGGATCTTTGTGAGTTCGAGGCCAGCCTGGTCTACAAAGCGAGTCCAGGACAGCCAGAGCTGTTAAACAGAGAAACCCTGTCTCGAAAAACCAAAAAAAAAAAAAAAAGAAAGAAATAATACATTTCCTAGGCCAGGCGTGGTGGCACACACCTTTAATCCCAGCACTCGAGAGGCAGAGACAGGTGGATCTCTGTGAGTTTGAGGCTAATCTGGTCTACAAAGTGAGTCCAGGACAGTCAGAGCTATTATACAGAGAAACAAAAAGAAATAAAACACTTACAAGTAAGTGTATGGGAGCAGAAAAAAGAGGCTATGGGGTAATACACAGGGTAAGGCAGCTTTTTCTTTATTCCTAATAAAGATGTTTTTATTTTATTTTTAAGAGTATAATTACATCGTTTCCCCTCCCCGTTCCTTCCTCTAGGACTTCCCTCATACCCTTCCTTGCTCTCTTTCAAATTCACAGCCTCTTTTTTCACTAATCGTGGTTATATGCATATATGTATGTGTAGATACATTTATATTCCTAAATATAATCTGCTCTGTATAATGTTACTTGTATTTTAAGCATATGCCTACATGTGTGTATGTGCTCTAAGTGTGGACTGTGTAATGTTACTTGTATTTTAAGTGTATGCCTGCATGTGTGTATGTGCTCTGAGTGTGGAGCTGGTGACCTCAGATCCTCAGAACTGGAGCTGTAGACAGTTGTGAGTCACCATGCGTGTGTTAGGAATGGAACAGTTCCTAATCTGCTGAGCCATCTCTCCAGCTGCAGGAAAGCTTATTTTTGTAGCACCTGCTTTCCCATGCATGCTTTATCTGTTGTGAGTTGCCCTAAGGAGAAATGGCTTCTCTGCTGACTCCTGAGGAAACAGAGAGAACTCATGGGAGTCCTCATCAGACACTGACATGGCCGGCATCCTGATCTTAAAAGCTTCCAGGCTCCAGAATGGTGAGAAATAAATTTCTATTGCTTATCAACTTTATGGTACTTTGTTACAGAAGCTCAAACAGACCAATATGAAAATCAATAAATTCAATTAAAAACTAAAAGCTGTAAGGAAGAAAACAGAGTTCTGGGGGAGCATTGAGAGGGCGGTGAAGGAGGACCTGCAGAAGATAGTTTATACTTGATAAGGGACTTTCAGGATTAAGAGCCAGTGCCGCACAGACTGAGGGGAGAAGCAAGCAGAGGGGCCATGTGCAGGAAAGCTCAGAGGATGGAACAAGCACACGTGGCCTCACCCCTGCCTGCACAGGGCCACAGGGGGAATTTTCTGGCACACATCATCTCCTTGAAGGCTGGGCACAGGCTCTATGAAGAAAGGACACTCACCTCCCTACAGGACTTGCGACACTGAGACTGTATTCACCTGTGGCTGGCTCCTCCTTTTCTCAGATTGGCCACCGGCTATATCCAGCAAAGAAACCTTTGCTCTGATTCCTGCCTCCTCACTGCTGTGATTCATCCCTTGGTTTTGTTAAGGCCTTCCAACAGATTGCTTTTCTATAGGAAAGAAAAATCAGGTTCCAGAGTTAGGTGGCCGATATCTAACATTCTAGACCTTTAGTGTGATGGTTGGTACTGTCAGGGTCTGTTGGTATTGACAGTATCTAGGACTCAAAGCTCTGGACATGTCTGCAAGACGGTTTCTAGATTGGGTCCTTTGAGGTGGAATGACTCACTGTACAGGTGGGAAACATCAGTCCTTGGGGTCCTGGGCCAAAGGAACAAACAAAAAAGAGTGAGTTGAGCATCAGCTCTCATTTGTGCCTCCTGACCACAGAGACTATGTACTCCATGTTCCTGACAGCCTGCCTCCCCAGCCAAGACAGATTACAAGCTGAAATAAACTCTTCCTTCCTTAAATTGCTTTTGCTCCTCAATGAGAATATTAATATTATTTCTATTTATATTATTTTAGAACTACTATACAACCCAGGCATGGGGGCACACACCTGTAATTTCAACAGTGGGAGGCTGAGGCAGGAGGATTGTGAGCTTCATGCCAACCTGGGGTATTTAGACAGACTCTGACTCAAATGAGCAAACTCCAGTCCTCATGAAGTTTATAACTTAAAATCACAAGACTATCCGGGCATGGTAGCACACGCCTTCAATCCCAGCACTCAGGAGGCTGGCAGATCTCTGTGAAGCCAGCCTGGTCAGAGGCAAGCAGATTCCTGTGGGTTGTGAGCCTGGTCTACAAATCAAGTCCAGGACACCCAGGGCTATTCCACAGAGAAACCCCATCTCCGAAAAAAAAAAAAAATCACAAGACTAAATAAATATTCTTTAACAAGATACAAACTAGGCACAGTGTTTTACCTATTTCTCAAACATATGAAAATATTGGTATTAGCATTTCTTTTTCTCCTAGAGCTACCATTTCTGCTGGGTTCCTGTTTCTTTTTTTTTTTTAATAAATAAATTTATTTATTTGTTGCTTCAGGTTACATCTCCATCATATTGTCCTCTTTCCCCCCTTCCCAGCCCTGCCCTCCCACCCTCTACCCCCTAACCCTTCCATCCCACTCCTCTGGAATGGAGTGTCCCTACATAACAGTCCCCCACCCCAGTTCAGAAGTCATATGAGGGCCAAGAGCCTCCTCATACACTGGGGGCCTACAAGGCAGTACCACCAGTGAGTTCCTTTTCTTGTCCACATGTTTCTATGAGTCTCAACTGCTAACTACATTTCGTGCACCTAGACTTTGTCTTCTATTTTTGCCCTTTCTGGTTTTAAATCAAGATGATAACATTGTTCTAAAGTTTAGGACAGAATGCTTGATCCAAAAAAAAAAAAACAAAAAATCTCTGAACTAAAGCTCTGACAGTGAATCGCTACAGTGCACTGATTTGATCTGGCCACCAGAGGGAGCCACGCTGTAAGACTATTTTACTAGCAGCGCTGGGGCAGTTTCACCTTTAGATGGTATCTTTGGCTTTGAAGCCCAGTTGCATTGTAGCGTCCTCTGTCTCCGTCTCTGCCTCTCTCTCACTGTTTCTCTCTCTCTGTCTGTCTGTCTCTTTGTCTCTCTCTCCCCGCTTCCTTCCCTCTGTCCCTCCCTCCCCCTCCCTTTCCTGACCTCCCTCCTTCTCTCCCTTCCTCCCTCCAAGAGTCCCAGGATCTCTGCCGGCCTCCTCCACACAGGCACTATAAGCATGTGCCGCAATGCCTGTGGGTATTTCATTACAGCAATGGAAACCCTAACTAAGACAATGAATATGTGAGTTTTAGCTTAACATTTGTATAATTAAAACAATTACATGTTTGTTAACGTGTTCCTCTTTCTCGTTTCTCCTGTTTTACAATCAATGCATTTGGGAGTGATCATAAGGAAAGGAAGGGAGTGTCAGGCATAACAGGATGAGACAAATTCCAGAACTGGGATGTTGAGGCAGGAGGATAAAAAGTTCATGACAGCCCAAGCTACACAGGGCGACCTGTCTCAAAAATGAGTCAATAAATTATAAGCCGAGTATGGCGATGCACGTGGACAGCGAATACAGGAGAATTCTTACAAGTTTGAGGCCAGCCTACATACATGTACCAAGCCCCATTGGGCTTCATAACAAGACCCCGTCTCAACAAAACCAAACAAACACTAGACCAAAGAGAAAAGTGAGGCAAGGAATTTGTTTTTTAAACATATATATAATTTGCTTATTACATGTATGTATTTATTTATTTAGTATGAAGGAGGGAACACTAACGCTGCAACTTACATATGGAGGTCAGAGGACAACTTTCAGGGATCAGTTTTTTCCTTCCAGCATGTGGATCCTGGGGATCCAGTTCAGGTCATCAGCCTTAACAACTAGTGTCTTTCACTTGCCTAGCCATCTCATGGGCCCAGAAGTTGGTATTTCTTATTTCATCTTACTGAAGTAGTTAAATGGTAACTACTGATCCGGGGTGACAGAGAACACACTGGTGTTTATACAACAAAGAATACTCCCTTCGTTAATGTATATTTTGACGAATGTTTCTCCCAATATTTGTAGTACTCAATCCTGACTGAACATTGTAGAAGTAATTAAACTAAATTATTTACCAGTATTTATATTTAATTAGATGGGGGTGTTAATCTTTAACCCACCATTATAAATGAGCACACAGACACCTCTGATGGGTTTTAACAAGCCTTGGCCTGGATTGTGCAGTCTTAGCCCATCTAAGTTACCTCATTCTATTCCCAAATACGACCCCATATATACATATGTCCCTTGGGCTGTTTTTCTCCACGCTATACTGATGTTTCAAGCTATGTGGAATGAGGTTCTTTTCTCTAACCCATGGCCTGTGTCCTCCTTTCTGCTCTTCTGGCTTCTTCCTATTCTACTTGAGGCTTCTTCTACTCTTCTATCAGAGGCTTCTTCTTATTCTTCTTTTGGAGGCTTCTTCTTCTCAAGATGCTTTTTGCTTCTGAAGTCCAAGCACCTTAGTCCTACCTCTCTCTGTCTATGCCCAATCTCAGGCCTCAGCATTTATTTAACCAATCAGAGACAAGCAAGGTAACACAGCATTACTTGACATACAGCGAGCAAGCTTCTGGAAGCAAGTTAATTAACATTTAGAATGCATAACATCACCCTAACAGTACATTGAATGCCTTTAATTTTGTGTGTATGCAGTGATATTTTGCCTGCATGTATGTGTGTGTGAGAGTGTAAGATCTTGGAGTTACAGACAGTTGTAAGCTGCCATGTGGGTGCTGGGATTTGAACCCAGGTCCTCTGGAAGAGCAGTCAACGTTCCTAACCACTGAGCTATCTCTCCAACCTGACTCCTTTAATTAAAAAAATTATATGCTATGTACGAATGAGTTTCCTTTCAACCTCCACATGTATTCTCTGACTTCTAGATGTGTTCTTTGCTCTGTACTGATGTGCTCTTTCCTCTGCATGATTGAGGCTTTTTTTAGATTAAAAAATATATATATATACATAAATACATACATACATACATGTGGCCCAGTGGTGGTGGCACACACTTTTAATCCCAGCATTCAGGAGGCAGAGGCAGGTGAATCTCTGAGTTTGAGGCTAGTTTCATATGGTCTATAGACCAAGTTCTAGGACACCCAGAGCTACACAGAAAAACCCTGTCTCAGCTGGGCAGTGGCAGACCACCCATTTAATCCTAGCTCTTAGGAGGCAGAGGCAGGTAGATCTCTAAGAATTCAAGAGCAGCCTGGTTTACTACAGAGCAGGTTCCAGAACAGCTAAAGCTATACAGAAAAACTGTCTCCAGGGAGAAAAGAAAGGGGTATCTGTCTCAAATAATCAAAAACAACAACAAAAAATTGCAGGGGGGGGTGTGTCTATGTGGGTATATGCATATGAATGCAGGTACCCAAGGAGGCCAGAGGCATGAGATCCCCCTTGGAGTTGGAATTACAGGTGATTTTGAACCATCTGATATGGGTGTTGGGGAAATTCTGTTTTCTTAAGATTGTACTAAGGAGAATTTCTGTAAATGGTGAGAGGAAAAATATCAGCTCAGGACCCCCAAGACCAAGTTCTCAGCATAAAGGAGATTTATTTGTCCCAAAGGGACAGAGGACAGGGATAAGGGACAGACATGAGGAGAGAGAGAAAGGGAAGTGAACAAGAGAGAGGGTAGAAAGGGGGCAAAGGAGAGGGGAAAGGGGTATTTGTCCCTCTGTGACAAAGGCCCACAGGCAAATGGCAGATTATAAAGTTAAAGGGGGAAACCCCGTGGTAGGATGAGGTGTTTAATTTTAATTGGGCATGTGAATTGGTGAGCCAAAGGGGGCTTTTGATTGCTGGACTTCAATACTTTGATAGCTGGACCTTGGTGGTCAGCCTCAGGAAGTGGGATTGACCAAGTAAGGGAATGGACCTTGGGGACTAGCTTCAGGAATGTCATCTAATGGTTTTTAGCAAGGCAGAGGGAAGGTGGGGGGACATGAGGCCTGCCAGAGCTGGCAAGAATCCTTTCACAGGGCTCCCGGAGATTAAACTCAGGTCCTTGAGCTTGTGGACTTTATTGACTGAGCCATGTCCCCAGTCCCCGACTCTTACTCTTGATAAGTGTGTCCTAGTGTTGTAAAGAGGTCACATTAGCCGAAGTTGGGCAAAGGGACACAGGAATATTCCCAAGCACACCCAGGCTTCTGGCATTGAAACTTTGTCATTTGTAAATTGTGACTTACAAAGTGCATGCAACTAGGTCACTAAAAAAGACATTCTCATGATGTTTTAAGTAAATTTCCTTTTGTACTGGGCCATGTGCATAGCTGTTCGGGCACATGCAGATCAGGGCTTGCAGGTTGGACACACCTGCAGGATGCTATCCAGGCAATACTTTTTTGTTTGTTTGTTTGCTTGGTTGTCTTGTGTGCTCTCTTTCTCTCTGGTGGGGTTGGGGTGGGGGGGGGTCTCTAACCCAGGACTCAAACTCTGTCGAGGCCTCAAAATCCTCCTGCCTCCACCTTCTGAGTGTGAGATTACAGGCACGTACCACTATTGCATTTGTACAGTGCAGGAGATCATGGGTGTTAGGCAAGCATCCCTACCAACTGGCTACGTCACTAGTCTTCTTCAGTAAATCAAAGTTTCCAAAATAAAAGCTGTCAGCCAGGTGCATACATGTAGCTGCAGCTAGTCAGGAGGCTGAGGCAGGAGGATTACTTGAGCCCAGGTATCCCAGAAAAGCTTAGGCAATATAGAAAAATCTCACTACTTGAACACCTAAACATAAAATGAAACGGGCTGGTGAGGTGGATCAATCTCAATCAATCAATACGCCAGCAAACAAAAGGCTTTGAGCGTAACTCAGAGGTAGAATGGTTCCGGAGCACATATAAGATCCTAACACAGAGGAGGGTACAGTGTAGGGAGGCTGGTGTCAGATAACAGTTTCCTCTGAGATCGAAACATTCCATTCTGCCAGAAAGCTCCTTAAACAGGAAGGCAAACAACTCAAAATAGCTCCGGGAAGTCCCTGAAACTGACCAGATTTCCTAGACCCCTCCTCCCTAAGTAAACAATAAAAGCTGAGCAAGCACCCCTCTTTGAGTCTTGAGTTCAGACCAGCTGCCTTCTAGAACCAGAAACCAGCCAGTCACCTGCAAGAACTTCAGACCAACTGCGGCACCTGGAAAGGACACTCTCCGACCTGTTGAGCTAGCTGCCTATCGGCTGTGCAGTGTGCTCCGGGTTCCCAGCTTTTTGGTATCCTTGGTCATCCTGGACTCACTTTGTAGACCAGGCTGGCCTTGAGCTCATAGAGCTCTGCCTGCCTCTGTGTAAGGAGCCTGTAAGCACCCATACAAAATGGCCACCAGCAGCTTAGAAAAACAACTCGTTTTTGAAGTGAACTTTTGTTTTGAAGTAAGGATTTGAAAATGTTTTGAAGTGTTGTGATAACCAGTAGGCTGGCAGGAACTGACACCTGCTTACCAAAAAGTGCCTGGAAGAGGGTGTCAATCATCAAGGAAGGCACCCTCTAAAGTTAGGTATAAAGGAAGGCACGGAGCTGAGCTAGACGAGGATGCCATGGGTACCACAGCCTGAACTGCACTGGCCGCGAGCACCTACCGGTACTGACGATTCCCAAACGTCAGAGAAAAGCCCAAATTGCTCAAACCATGAACATCCGGGAACACCCAAGTGAAACTGAGAACCAGACAGCCGTTTCATGGTCAATCACCCTACAAAGTCAAGTCACTGCCTGTGAGCAGGCGCTGTGCGTGTAGGACAACCAGATCTGGAACACTTACCTGGCCGGACAGGTTCAGTATGAGGGAGGCTATGTATTGGACAGGCTTGAGCTCTGTGATTGCATTGCCCTGTTTATTTGGTGTTGTATATGCTTGATCTCAGCAAATGCTAAAACTCAAGCTCACTTGCCTCCTGCCTAATTCTTGCGTCCTCCCTCTGAAATCATCCAAGAGAGGTTTCTGGTGTGTTCGAGACACTCCGCCTCCTGAGGGCTGGGATTGAAGGTGTGCGCCACCACGCCCAGCAAGGTTCCCAGCTTTTGTGAGCTGTTACCAATGCTGGGGTGGGCTTTGGTGATGCAGCTGTCTTTGGGTCATTTCTGCTCCTGTAAGTAACCCCTCATCCATACTCCTGTACGTAAGTAACCCCAGTAAAACTCATTGGTTCACCAAGTTGGACTTTGGTGTATTTGGTACTTTATCATAGGTTCCCTATCTGAGGTGAACAAACATGTGCTATTTCTCCCCAGGGAAAGATTTGTCATGGCGCCTGGGGAAAAGGAGAAATGGTTCTTAGATTAAGAGCATTTGTTGCCCCTGCAAAGGATCTAGCCACCTACATGACAGCTAACTACCTTGTAACTGCAGCTCTGTCCTCCAGAGCTCTGCATGCACGTGGTATATAGAAATAATATGCATGCAAAACACATACACATAAAAATGAATTTTTAACAAATCTTTTTTTTTTTTTTTTTTTTTTTTTTTTTTTTTTTTTTTTTTTTTGGTTTTTCGAGACAAGGTTTCTCTGTGTAGCCCTGGCTGTCCTGGACTCACTTTATAGACCAGGCTGGCCTCGAACTCACAAAGATCCACCTGCCTCTGCCTCCCAAGTGCTGGGATTAAAGGCGTGCGCCACCACCGCCCGGCTAACAAATCTTTAAAAAAGACAAAAAGAAGCCATGTGGTGGTGGCGCATGCCTTCAATGCCAGCATTTGGGAGGGAGAGGCAAATACAGCCATCTCTGAGTATAAGGCCAACTTAGTCTGTAGAGTGAGTTCCAGTACAGCCAGGGCTACACAGAGAAACGCTGCCAAAGAAAAAGATTTGCCCCTAGAGGCATTGCAGATGTTGCTGCTGTGTCACTTGTGCATCAGTAGGTGGCAGAGAGGAAAGAGGCTATATTGACATTCAGTGTTCTGACTTATGAGCATCTGAATGAATAGTAGCCTAACATTCCTGGAGAAAAGCAAGCAGGAAATCAACACTAGTTCGGTGCTATGGGGCCCAGACAGGGAGCTACCCTATGACTGTTGAACCAGCGAGGGGGCTCCCTGAATCCTGACGCCCAAAGACCACCAATGCCCCCGATTCACTGTAATAGACAAGAGGTTTATTTAAGCTGATGCACCAGGGTTCGACTCCCCCATAGAGGAATGAACCCCGTAAAACGGCTCTCGGGCCCTTTATATACATAAGAGGCTACAAAAAAGGTGGGGGCACCAAGGAGCTTTTTTTAGCCCGCCAGGCAACAGCCAGAGGTGGTGATAAAGGAACAAAGAGTATGTTAAGTGGTGACACAAGTGGGATCTGAGGGGAGTCTGAACAAACCGGCCAGCTATACAAGCTTTGATATTTTCAAGGACTGACTTCTGTGGAAGGTTTCCAGAAGGAGTGAGGTCAGGGTCTCACCACAGAGGAGAAGGCCATGTATTCATTAATTTTTACAGTCTTACATGACAACCACCAGTCCATCACCAGGCAGGCACCAGATGGGCTTCCAAGACAGGAAGCAAGCCAGAGACTAGGAAGAACCCTGCCTGGCCCTGGATGTGGATGTTGTGGGTGAGATGGCCCTGAGGGTATGAGTGTGGGAGAGACAGCTCTGCCTTTAGTCTGCTTTGTGGTGATGTTGGCTAGGGAGAGATCCCCTCCCCACCCTTTTGCCCTCACCACCATTGGCCAACAGGAGATCTGGCCTGGATGAGGAAACAAGAGCAGGAGAGCTCTCACTGCCCCTCACATGCTGTAGCATTGGGGAAAGTAGGCCCTGCACCTCGCCTGCACAGAGAAGTGCAGCTGTCCCTGGATATGGGGTTTGTGGGTTAGCCAGCCCTAAGAGAGAGTGTGTGAGAGGGCCTGCCTTTTGTCTGTTTTGTGGTGGTGTTGGTGAGGAAGAGATCCCCTCCACTCTCTGATTCCTTCGCCACATGTAGCAGGGGGGGAGAGTTGGTCCTGATAGGCTCATGAGAGGAGAACTTGTACAGCCCCTTACCTGCTGCAGCAGTCAGGAGAGCAGGCCCTGCACCTTATCTGGGTAGCACAGTAGAACTGGTCCTGGATATGGGGGTTGCAGGCCCAGAACCAGGGTTTTGAGTTGGCCCACACCAACATACCCCATGGATGAACTGCTGCAGTGCAAGAAGAGACCAGTTCCACAGGCCCAAGGCTGCAGGATCTTCATGACACAGGACAACAACAGTGTATCTGAGAGGAGTCCGAGTAGGTTGCAATATTGACAAAGTAGTAAAAGCCAGAAGCCTCATACCAGACCAAGGAGTCATTATACTGAACATTTGCAAGCAAAAGCATGTGGACAAAAGGAAATACTGTGGGACACACTGAGACACACTACAGTTTCCATAATGAGATTTTTTTTTTTTAATGTTGGGAGAGGTTTCAGGGGTGGAAGGTAGGTCTGAGGAGAGGTAGGAGATAAGAGGGAAACAGGTACATGATGTGAAATTCACACACACACAAAAAAAAGTCAAAGGAAAAAAAAAAGAAAATGCATGTTTTTTTCCCCTTTCAGGAACTGGTATTTACTATCAAAGTCATATTTGATGTCAACAAGATGCCACAACTACAAAAAAATTGCACACATTGCAATCTCAATTCAAACAGTCAAATGGAACCCCAATAATTAAAGAGTTAACTCAAATTACCCCAAAAAGCAACTGAATTTTTAAACATCTTTATACACCCAGCCAACAAATTAAAATGGTTAATAAGGAAAAATATAAATTCAGAAGGCTGGTATTGATGGCTTTCAAAAGTCAACTGCTTAAGTGTTTTTTATCGACTGGAACATCAGTCTCTCAGCAGCTCAGCTTCGTGCTGTTCATCAGCTGCAGGCTCTCTCAGCCACTTCCGGAGACTCAAGCCCAACCACACAGCACCCCTTGGACTTTCTGTCCTCCATCTCGGTGCTGGTGAACAGCGTGTGGCCATAGTCCTTGAATGTGTCCTTTAGCATCTTCCATATAAAATCAAATGGGAGATTTCACAAATATCTGACAGGTTTCCTGGCTACTCCAGGGGCATGGTGTACTTCTCCAGCCCAGGAACTGAAGCAGGCCTGAACAGGGCAGACAGGCTCTGGCAGGTTTTGCCTTTCCCCCATTCTCTCTTCCTTGCTAAACCCGTTAGATTTAGATTACGCTCCTAAAGCTGACCACCAAGATCTATTCATTTGTTTGACCACTTCCTCCTCCTGAGGCTGAGCACCAAGGTCCAGCAGTCAAAGGCCCCCTCTTGGCTACTGTAATTAACAATGTTTCAGGGCCAACAGTCAGGCAATGCTTCTGGACTCTGCACTGTCCACTAGCTCACTCCACTTACATACACCAAAGACCCTATAAAAGCCTGCTCCTCCTCCTAGCCTACTGTTTTCTCTATATTCTGTTCTTGTTCCCAGTAAATCTCTTGTGGGGTTTGCTGTGTGGTGTGACTTGTGGTATTCCTTGGCCTCCAACTGCTAAAATGTCTTTACAGAGACCTAGTCTTAAAAAACAAAACCAGCCGGGCAGTGGTGGCGCACGCCTTTAATCCCAGCACTTGGGAGGCAGAGGCAGGCGGATCTTTGCGAGTTCGAGGCCAGCCTGGTCTACAAATTGAGTCCAGGACAGCCAGGGCTACACAGAGAAACCCTGTCTCGAAAAACAAAAAACAAAACAAAAAAACAAAAACAAAAAACAAAACCAAACCAGGCATGGTGGTGCACGCCTTTAATCCCAGCACTCGAACTCGGGAGGCAGAGGCAGGTGGATCTCTGTGAGTTCAAGGCCAGCCTGGTCTACAGAGTGAGTTCCAGGACAACCAGGGCTATTACACAGAGAAACCTTGTCGCAAAAAAAAAAAAAAAAAAAATCAAAACAAAAAACAGAACAAAAAAACCAAAGCTAGATATGGTACAATGCATCTGTAATCCCATTACTCCTAAAGTGAAGCTTGAGGGCCAGCTAGTCTTGGGACTGTCTAGCTCAGCAGCCAGAGCAAGAGAGAGACCCTGCCTCAAAACAAAGTGGGAGGAAAGAATTGACTTCTGAAATGTTGCTCTCTGACCTTCACAGGTGAAGTGTGGCACACAAGTGTCACACACACACACAAAGTCTTTTTAAAATGTGGGTTGTTTCCACCATTTGACTATTACAAATATTTTCTGGGTCCAGTGTGTCCTCAGCAAGTACACTGTCAACAACAATTACACTTATTTGGCAAGATATGTCACACTCATTAATATCTCACCCAGGGCAGTTGAAATGCAAAGCTGGCTCTGTTTGATTCCTGCTCCAGTTCACCTTCCAAACACCAACACTAGGAAAACAGGCACAGAGCTCTTCCTTGGGAGAGCGTGAAAGTAAAAGAGAGAGAGAGAGAGAGAGAGAGAGAGAGAGAGAGACCAGGGAGAAGCTGCAGACCACCAGCCCCAGAAGAAACTAAGCCAAGACTGTCTGGGGGTGGAGTCATTAAAGAGTTAAAGAACGGGGCCTAGACCTCAAAAATTCAAAGGAGATTTTGCCCAAACAGACTGTCACTCATCTGAACAAGGCCTGCCACCGGAAAAGCCAGTTTGGTGGCTTAGAAGGTGGAGAGAAGTCAAAGCTTTTGATTTGAACATTGCAAACTCATCTGGACAAGAACGCTCTCAGAGTTTGAACTTTTTTGTTTCTGTTTTTGTTTGTTTACTTTTGTTACTCTGCTAATCCCTGTAAGTGATTTCTGAAATTAATCTGAGCATTACAAATGCACAAATGTTAGGCATTCGTCTTTGTCTCCTCCCCACTCACTTTTTCATTTTGAAAGTGTTTTGTGCTGTGCAGGCCAGGCTGGCCTTCAGCTCATAGTGATCCTGCTGCCTCAGCCTCCTTTGTGGTAGGATTGCCTACATCAACTTACCTAGAGATGTACCTCAGTTGTAGAGTGTTTATATGGCAGGCGCAACCCGAGTTTTACACACACACACACACACACACACACACACACAATTAACTTCTGTGAGTCTGAAGTATTGGCCCACACCTGTAATCTTAGCATGCTGGACCTTAAGGTTTTTTTTTTTTTGGTTTTTCAAGACAGGGTTTCTCTGTGTAACAGCTCTGGCTGTTCTGGACTCACTTTGTAGACCAGGCTGGCCTCAAACTCAGAGATCCACCTGCCTCTGCCTCCCAAGTGCTGGGATTAAAGGCTTGTGCCACCATGCCCAGCTCGACCTTAAGTTTAAGGCCAGCCTGTGCTACATAGTGAATTCCAAAGAAGCTTGAGCTACATGGTAGTAAGACCCTGTATCAAATAAATAAACCAAAACCAAACTTCTAAGCGTAAAAACAAACAAACAAAAGCTTAGTAATTTTACATTTGTGGTTACCAAAATTCACTTGTATTTCCAATGATAACTGATCTTTGTGATCTAAGAGGAGACTTCTGTTATTCTGGGTATGAGAACCAGGGCCTTGTGCAAACTTGACAAATATACTATCACTGAGCTACATCCCCAACACCCTAAAGAGGTTTAAAGAAGAAAAATGAAGAGAAAGAGGAGGAATGAGAATAATAGCTTCAGACATATGTGAGGCTCTGGGTGGGATCCCTACCAAGCATCATAAAACAAACAATGCTGTGTGGGTCAATAAGGGCTTAGGAGTGTAGTATCCAAACTTTGATGCGTTATTGAATCTGTATCTGGGGTGAGTAGAAGTTTGCTCATGTCTCCCCAGGAATAGTCACACAACAAGAGGAAAACTGCACTGGACCAGGACACACGCGCACATACACACCTGAAATGACGACCATGGGCATCAACTCAGAAAAGGGGAGGGCCGATCCCAGAGATATTAAAAGGTAACCGCAGGCTTAGTATCCACTGGCTGTGGGAACGGAGGAGACGCCAGCACGGTCTAAGGTCAGGGGCAAATCACTAGGTGATTGGTGATGACTGAGATGAGACAGGTGGGCCAGGATCGGGGCTGCAGAAGATAAGGGGAGTATGTCTGCGCGACCAGTCCAGAGCTGAGGAGCTGTCTACGAAGGAGTCCCCGTGCTCCAGTAATTACAGGTCTGGGGCTAGATGAAACTGAATGGGAGGATGCAGAGCGCCGACAAACAAGTGCGGCAAGTCTCACAGTTCAGGTCCGTGTGCCTCTCATCTCACATGAGGGCTGGACCGGTGACGCTCTCTGTTTGGTCTATGGTTTTGACTATAGAGGACTATCCACATTTTAAAACAAGTCAAATGCCCAGTGTGGTGGTGCTCGCCTTTAACTCAGGCGAGGCAGAGGCAGGCAGATCTCTGTGAGTTGGAAGCCAGCCTGGTCTGCAGAGTGAGTTCCAGGATGGCCGGGGCCACACAGAGACACAGAGAAACCTGGTCTCGAAAAACTAAAAAGGTTTGGGAGAGCCGGGCGGTGGTGGCGCACGCCTTTAATCCCAGCACTTGGGAGGCAGAGGCAGGCAGATCTTTGCGAGTTCGAGGCCAGCCTGGTCTACAAAGTGAGTCCAGGACAGCCAAAGCTACACAGAGAAACCCTGTCTCGAAAAAACCAAAAAAAAAAAAAAAAAAAAGGTTTGGGAGGTTGAAAGGTGGTGCTGTAGCTGTAGCTAAGACTAGTTGCTCTCCAGAGGATCAAGTTCAGGTCCCAACACCCACCTGGCAGCTCACAACTGTCTGTATCTTCAGTTTCTGGGGATCTGATGGCCTCTTCTGGCATCCAAGGGCACCAGGCATATATGAGGTCCGCATACATACATGTAAACAAAACATTCACATACAAAAAAAATTTTTTTTTAAGATGGCACAGTGTTGAGGGAAGAAACAGCACAGTTTGAGTAACCATGAGAATTAAAACATTGGGTGGTGGGAAGAGTCAGGTTCTGGGGCAGCTGACAGTGGTGCTGAGTAATTTATAAAAGGGAAGGTTTTGCACGTGCCCTTACACTGGAACCAGTCAAAGTGTTCTGTAGCAGCCAGACTGGCATCCTACCTCCCAGATGGTTGCTCCTTCATTGAGAGTTATCAATCTGAAAGCTCTTTCAGCAGCAGCATCCCTGGGTTCTGATGAATCCCAGATGGCTGCTGTACCTGAATGGTGAAGCCTGGTGAAAGTACTGGACCATTTGGACCTCAGGATTAGAGCTTCAGGATTCTTGGAAACATGGAGATGTTAAAAAAAATCTATTCTTTGACAATTCCATACATTATATAATAGATTCTGGTTGCACACACCCATTATGCACCACAATCCCACAGCCCCCATCCTATTTTCTTATCTTTGTATTTGCATTTTGTGAGCACTGGGTTGAACCAGGGGTGTGGAGCTATCCAGGGAAGCATGAGTAATTCATCGGTGACTACATCACTGAAGACAATGACTTTCTCTCCCCAGCAGCCCTCAGTTGCCAACAGCTCCCTTGGGTGAGGCTGGGCACCATGAGCCTTTCCCCGACCATGACTGGATGTTTACAGGTTCAGCCTTGTGCAGGCCCTACGCAGACAGCAACAGCTACTTCAAGTTCATAAGTGACAAGGCCGTGTCATGTCCAGAAAAAAAAAAGTTCACAAAGCTCCTCCCTATCTTCCTAATCTTACCTTGTTTTTCACCTTTTCCTCTAAGAGACTTCCCTCAGTCTTGGATGGGGTAATATGTGTGCCCCAGTTAAGGGTGGGTGCTCAACAGTTATCCACCGCTCTCAGCACAATGACCAGCCACGTGTCTCAGCATTTACCTGCCATTCAATGCAAAGAGAAGCATCTGTAATGAAGGCTGAGGACAGCACTAGCGTACATTTGGACAACATGTCCACTCGGTCAAACAAACAAACAAAAAAAGTAGGTTCATCCCTGGGGCCTTTACCCTCCCCAGACCAAGTCCACAGTCTTGGGCATGAGCCCCCTCCTGACGAAAGGGCCTCAGATCCAACCAAAAATCAACTGGTTGTGCCCATAATAGTCATACCCATACCCACACCTCTTGCCTGGCAAGCTGGCCTTGTCGCATGCAAGGTCCAAGGTTGAGAAAGCCCATTGCAGACTGTTCCCCTCCAGCCGCCAGCAAATAAACTCCTACGAAGGCTAGTCAGCTAGGAAGATGCTTACAGCTAAGATCCAGTATGATTTCTTTATTTTCTACAGGGGGTATATGGAGTCTTCAGCAATGGAGTCTTACTGTCCAGTCCTGTGGGTAACCAAGGGCAGTGGCTACAACATATACAGTCTGGGGGAACCTCTGGGGTTGCCTTGGCTGTTAGCTCTTAAGGAGGTATAGCACACCCAACACTTGGATTTTTGTTTAATAGCCCATGGCTTCTGGGATCATTATCCACAATTCATGGTATATCTGTTCAAACTCTTTTAAAATTAGGAACATAGGGTGTGGCGGCACACGCCTTTAATCCCAGCACTCAGGAGGTAGAGGCAAGCAGATCTCTGTGAGTTCGAGGCTAGCCTGGTCTACAGAGTGAGTCCAAGACAGCCAGGGCTGTTACACAGAGAAACCCTATCGGCAAAAAAAAAAAAGAAAAGATAGCCGGGCGGTGGTGGCGCACGCCTTTAATCCCAGCACTTGGGAGGCAGAGGCAGGTGGATCTTTGTGAGTTCGAGGCCAGCCTGGTCTACAAATTGAGTCCAGGACAGCCAGGGCTACACAGAGAAACCCTGTCTTGAAAAAACCAAAAAAAAAAAAAAAAAAAAAAGAAAAGAAAGCTAAAATTAGGAACATGATTTTTGTTTTTATTTTATTCTTAGGGTCTCATTATATAGCCTTCTGGTCTGTAACTCACTATATAGGCCAGGCTGACCTCAAACACAGAGATATGTGTGCCTTTGCCACCCAAGTGCTAGAATTAGAGGAGTGGGACCCCATATCTGGCTTTGTTTTTAATTTTTATGTATTTATTTGAGGGGGGTGCGCAGGCCACTACAAATCTGTCGTCAAATGACAACGTGTAGCCCATTCTCTTCTTCCATCCTATGGGTCCCAGGGTCAAACTCAGATTGTCAGGCTCCGAAGCAAATGTCCTTACCTACTGACCCGTCTCACCAGCCCAGGAACATAGGTTTTGATTTTTCACCTCAATGGAACTGCTTCATGGAAGGAAAGCCAAGCTCAAAAAACTTGGCAGAAACTTTATCCACCACAAGTTGTGAGTTTGTGATGGCCTGATACAAGGGAATGAATTACACGGTAGTCATGTACCGGTTGAACAAGAAATTAACAGAGGGGCTAGAGACAGCTCTGTGGATAAAGCACTTGCCAGCCACTGTGGGGACAGGGAGTCAGATTCCCAGAACTCACATAAGAGCTGGGTAGGCGGGCAGCTGCCTGTCACCTGAGTGCTCCAGAAGCAGGCACAGGGCAAGTTGGTTAGCTTCAGTAGCTACAATTAGAAAGCTCCTGGTTCAGCAAGAGACCGTGTCTCAATAAGTTAAATGGAGAATGATCAAGGAAGGCGTCGAACTTGGCCCTCGAACGTGCGCACATGTGCGCACCCGCCACACACACCCCCACACACAAGAAAGAAAGAGACGTCAACAGTGAAGCAATCTGCTCTGAAAGAACCAAAGGTGAATGCGCAATCCAAACAAGGCAAGAACTGTTGCAGAGAGATTTGGAATTTCTCTTTCCAGAAGTGACGGACAGCAATGCTATTACCTAGTTTGTTTGTTTGTTTATTGGTTTTTTCAAGGCAGGGTCTCTCTGTGCAGCCCTGGCTGTCCTGGAACCCACTCTGCAGACCAGGCTGGCCTTGAACCCAGAGATCTGCGTGCCTCAGCCTCCTAAGTGCTGAGATTAAAGGCGTGCGCCACCATGGCCGCCGCTGCCGCCGCCGCCGCCACCTGGCTAGTTTTAATTCCTGTTATTGTTTTGCTTTTGAGACAGTCTCACGTTAGCCTGGAATTCACCGTGTAGCCCAGGCTGGCCATGACTCCTGATTCTGAGGGTTTGCTGGCCAGCCAGCTGGGCTGAATCAGAGAGCTCCAGGCCCCACTGGGGTTCTCTACCAGCTTCCTCCGTGGTAGGTTTACAGGAGTTTACAATAGAAACACAAACTGGTGATTCTAAGGGAAACACAGTAGAATGCAGAACTCTTGATAGACGAGGTCCTTGATGCTGCGAAAGGCATTTGCTCTTCAAGCTTGAGGCTAGCTATTGGTCTGGATGTACTGCCCATCACCTGGTTTGGGTTTTGTTGTTTGTTTTTGTCTCTACCAATGAATACACTTTTTGAAACACATGAATACGGACATTAGGATTTTCAGTTGATGATCTTGGCTTCTGGAAGGTGGCCCATCCCAGTCACCTGTGAGAGCGTATTCTCTGTAACACTAGGCAGCCATAGAGTGAGGAGATTAAGAGGAAGGTAGGTAACCATAATGTCACTTCGTGTATCTGTGCGTAATAGATTGCTCTCCATCCACACACCTACCTCTGGATATTTATTTAAATTTGGAAAGTCGATATTAGACAAAGACTTGGTATTCTAAAACGGCAAATGTTAACTGAGTTTACTGAACACATGTATACTCCCCAGAATATGAATATGGTAAGCAACATCCAACCAGGATATGATCTTCTATTACTGTTTTTTTTTTTTTTTTTTTTTAGTTTTTCGAGACAGGGTTTCTCTGTGTAACAGCTCTGACAGTCCTGGACTTGCTTTGTAGACCAGGCTGGCCTCGAACTCACAGTGATCTGCCTGCCTCTGCCTCCCAAGTGCTGGGATTAAAGGCGTGCGCCACCACCACCCAGCAATCTTCTATTATTGTTAATTCTCTCTTTTATTGGAAAAGAAATTGGCTTAAAATTTTCTCAAAACTAAATTATATATTTGGTTTTGATAATTTGTGTTTACCCATTGCTCTCTATATGCATATATTATATATGAATATATAATTTTAAAAACATCAGCTCTTGCCTTAGCTGGACTGGAACTCAATATATAGACCAGGCTGGCTTCAAGCCAGAAGCCTTCATTCTTCCTTTACCTTCCAAGTCCTAGGATTACACATGTACACCATGGTGCCCAACTCTTCATTGCAGTATTTTGACAATATAACATATGTGTGTAACTGTGTGACTGTGCAAGTGTGTGTGGTGTGTGTGTGAGTGTGTGTGGTATGTGTGAGTGTGTGTGTAGGTGTGTGTGTGAGTGTGTGTGCACCTATGCATACACACATGGAAGTCAGAGGCTCACCTCTTGTGTTGCTTCTCAAGAGAAATACACCTTGTTTTTTGAGACAGGATCTCCCAGTGGGGTCTGGAACTCACTGATTCAGCAAACCCTCAGAATCCAGCTCTCCACACATT
Organism: Lophiomys imhausi; assembly: GCA_907164525.1. Classification (NCBI taxonomy): domain Eukaryota; kingdom Metazoa; phylum Chordata; class Mammalia; order Rodentia; family Muridae; genus Lophiomys; species Lophiomys imhausi. Next base: position 6,861,592 of record CAJQZJ010034075.1, on the reverse strand, counting down.
TGGCATCTTTACTGGGGTTCAAGCCCAGGACCCTTCACTCACGTGGCAAGCACTTTACTGAGTCTCTCCTCAGCCCCTAAAAATACAGTTCTTACGTTAAAGAACATGCTGAGGAATCAAAAGCGGGGCTGGAGAGATGGCTCAGCGGTTAAGAGCACTGACTGCTCTTCCAAAGGACTCAGGTCCAAATCCCAGCACCCACATGAGAGTTCACAGCTGTCTGTAATTGCCAGGTGTGGTAGTGCACACCTTCCGGAGGCAGAGGCAGGTGAATCTCTATGAATTGAAGGCCAACGTGGTCTACAAAGTGAGTCCAGGACAGCCAAGGATGCACAGAGAAACCCTGTCTTGAACAACTCCCCCCCCCCAAAAAAAAAAGAATCAATAGCTGGGCAGTGGTGGTGCCTGACTTTAATCCCAGCACTCAGGAGGCAGGGGCAGGTAGATCTCTGTGAGTTCAAGGCCAGCCTGATCTACAAAGCAAGCTCCAGGGCAGCCAGGACTACACAGAGAAACCCTGTCTCTTAAAAAAAAAAAAAAAAAAAAAGGCTGGAGAGATGGCTCACCGGTTAAGAGCACTGGCTGCTCTTGCAGAGGTCCTGAGTTTAATTCCCAGCAACAACATGGTGGCTTGCAACCATCCACAATGTTGATCTGATGCCCTCTCCTGGAATGCAGGTGTACATGCAGATAGAGCATTCATATACATAAAAATAAATAATCTTTATTTTATTTTATTTTTTTTGGTTTTTCGAGACAGGGTTTCTCTGTGTATCCTTGGCTGTCCTGGACTCACTTTGTAGACCAGGCTGGACTTGAACTCACAAAGATTCGCCTGCCTCTGCCTCCCAAGTGCTGGGATTAAAGGCATGCGCCACCACCGCCCAGCTCAATAATCTTTATTTTTAAAAAACAAAAACAAACACATGAAAGAAGGATCAATATTACTTTAAATCTTTTTAAAATTCAGATAGGGTCTCGTGTAGCCCAGGTTGCTATCAAGCTCACAATGTAGCCAAGGGCGACTTTGAACTCATAAACTTCCTGCCACGACCTCCTGAGTGTTGAAATTACAGGAGTGCAGCACACACCCAGTTTCTGGTGTGGGGTGCTAGGGATTAAATCCAGGGTGTCATATATTCTAGGCAAGCACTGTAAAATGAGTTACACCTCAGTGCCAGATCTTATTTTCATAACATTCTAAGCTTTAAAAGAACTATCTTGGCCGGGCATGGTGGTACATGCCTTTAATCCCAGCACTTGGGAGGCAGAGGCAGGTGGATCTCTGTGAGTTCAAGGCCAGCCTGGTCTACAGAGTGAATTCCAGGATAGCCAGGACTATACAGAGAAACACTGTCTCAAAAAAGAAAGGAAGGAAGGAAGGAGAGAGAAAGAGAAAAAAAGGAAAGAAAGATCTTTTTTGAGTGAAGTTCTTTTGCCAATAAATAAATACCAAAAAATAGACAAATTTTGGGAAAAAAAGAAACTGTTGCCAAACATGTTTATTGATGTGGACCTTTTTTATTTAACAATATGCTTGTTTTTAAAATACTATATTGAAGCTGGGCATGTCTCAAAACCCTGTTTCAAAAAAAAAAAAGAACAAAACAAAACAAAAATATTATATAGAGGAAAAAAATTTAAAAACTATATAGAGGATCTGGAGAGATGACATATAGGTTAAGAGTGCCTGCTGCTCTTGTAGAAGGACCCAGGATCAGTTCCCATCACTGACTAGAGGCTTACAACCAACTTAAACTCCAGGTATCAGGGATCTGAAACTGTTCTCTTCTGGCCTCCATAGACACCAGACGTGTACACAGTGCGCAAATATACAATCACACAGAACATTCACAAACAAAATATAAAATAATTGTAATTACATAGAGATGGCCAACTGTTTAATCACAACTTCATTTGGACTTCCGCTTACTCTGTTGGAGACCCTTCTTGTTACTGTGTCAACATTACCTCACAGAAGCATCTTATGGGAGGAAGGGTTTATTTGGGCTCACAGTTCGAGGGGAGACCGTGATGGGCAGAGGTGTGGGACAGAAGCATAAGGTCTCTGGCCACATTTTGCCCACAGTCGGGAAACCCAGAAGACAAACCCTGGTGCCCAGCTTGCTTTTTCCTTTTCTGTGTCTGCTCAGCCTAGCACCTCATTTTTGTGGGATGGTGACAGCTACGTTCAAGGTGGATATTTCCTCCTCAGTTAATTACCTTGCACAGACAGAAGTGTGTCCCCTAATTCATTCTAAATCCAGTCTAGTTGACAAAGAAGATTGGCCATCACATCTGGTTAATGTATAGCTTAAGGAAGCCTTGTTTATGAACTGAACATTAAAGGATGCAATAGTTTTCATTTTGAGAAATGTGAACCAGTGATTCTCACGGGTTTTGTGCTATATATCCCAGTTTCTCTTGGGTGTATACAGTGTAAACACTTCTATTAGAAGTACCATTCTATTCTTCTATTAGAAGCCCAGCCCTTGGAATAGCTCATTCCTGTCATGAACAAGGGCTGTAGGGAATAAAAGATAGGAGGGCATAGCAGGCAAGGCAGAGACCTTGTCTGGGATACGAAGGCAGGGGGCACTGGCCTTCACGGTACCACAGGGGGCGCGTGGGCCCCAGGACTCTTTGAGTTGAGAGTTAGTTAGTTGCTTCCATCTTTCTTCAAAGGCTAACCACAAGGAGGAAGGTACTAGGAAGAGAAGGGTATCTTTCCAAGGATAGGTATGTGTTTCCAATGTCAGCCACTAGACGGCAGAATTGCAGCACTAGTAACAGTGAAACGTATCCAGCGCTGAAGAAGCTGGAGGCACACATCCAGTTTAAAAAAAAAAAAGGCAAGGTGCAGGCCAGGAAAGGTACAGGAAACAAGGCCAGGGCAGGGCCGAGCTGGTGGGTGGAACCAAGGTGTGGACCGACCAGGAACGCACTGCTGAGGTGCTGAGGTGGCACCTAGCAACTGCTGAGGGGAACACACAGTGACCCCCGGGTCCTGGCGTGGCCTCAGTTGAGAGTGTCTAAGCAGACTAGAATGTCTGAGCCTGGACGCTCAAGCTTCTTTCAGAGTTGGGGGTTGGGGTAGGGCGGGGGTGGAGAGTCCACCTAGGGAAGAAAGTTTTCCAAGGGAAACTCCCAGGGAAGTTGGAGGGGATCCAGAAGCAAGTACAGACAGAGTATGGGGGTGGCCTGTGAAAAGCAAGGGGTGGCTTTTCTGGGGAGTGGTGAAGAAACTCTCCTCCGTCAGTAAGCTAACAATTAAAATCCTGCCCGCCTAGCCTACTTCTTCCTGATCCTAAAGCTCTGATCATAGTTCCAAACCAATGTCCAATAAAGACAGAGTCCTCTGGGTCCCTGTCAGCCGCCTAAAGTACTGTGTGAATTAGCGATGGGTTAAGAAACACCAACTGATGCTATTGTGTGCAATGAATATATACAATGAAAAGTTTTTAATTGATAAAAAGAACAAATCTTAATCTAGACCAAGAATGGTTGCATAGGACAGCAACTCCTAGCCCCTCAGGAAACTGAGGCAGGAGGATTAGTTCAAGGCTTACCTGGGCTATAGAGTGAGTTCAAAGCTAACCTGGGTAACTTATTGAGAACCAGTCTCAAAATGAAAAAAAATGTAAAAAGAGCAGAGAATGTAGCTTTGTGGTAGAAGACTGGCCTACCATGTGTAAGGCCCTAGATTTGAGCCCCAGCACCATTACAAAAAAAAAAAAAAAAAAAAAAGGTAGGACTTTTAGCTAAGTATGCCAGCAGAAACCTGTAATTCTAACTCTTGGGAGAAAACTTCAAGTCCTTCTAGTCTACATCAGCATTTGGGGCCAGCCTAGGTTACCTGACGCCCTGTCTCAAAATTAGTTCCATCCCAAGAATCTTGGGGGAAATAAAAAGCTAAATGAGCACATGATTTATGGAGCCAGAGTTCCATTTGGGCTACCTGGGATAGCCATAAACAATAAGCAAGTGTATAAATAACAATGTTCAGATCAGAGAAGAGGAGATAGGAAAGCTGGGCGGGTTGCTGAGTCCTTAGCAACATATGGTCACAAGACAGGTCCAGGATCATGTTATTGATCCTGATCAAGTGTTATTGCTACTGATCCAGGATGATGTTTGTGCCAAGGCTAAATGTTAAGGAGCTTGCAGTGCAAAGATCTGGGGGGAAAAAACTTGCAAGCAGAGGGGAAAGTACTGTGTGCGCTTAGGGCTTTGTTATTTATCATTTAGACTCTGAAGGCTCTGACGGAGTTGGGTTTTAATCCACAAATAAGAACTTTGGTTCTATCACACAGCAGACTCAGTAGAGGATTTTCATAAGGACACAGGTTTGAATGTATTTTTTATTTAGTACTGGGATCAAATTCAGTCTCAAACATGCTAGGCAAGAACTATATCCCCAACACCCAAATTCATTCCCCCTCACCCTGCTCAAATGTTTAATAGTGTTCAATGGGCCAGGTATGGTGTCTCATGCCTGTAACCCTAGCATTCAGAGAGCTGAGGCAGGAGGACCACAGCAAGTTCTAGGCCAGCCAAGGCTATATAAAGCTGTGTAAAATGGCAAAACAACATTTGTGAGATGAGCCAATGGGTAAAGGCCCCTGCTGGTAATTTCATGATCTGAGTTCCATACTGAGGATCCGGACGGGGGAAGAAGAGAACTGACCTCATCACACATGACATGAGGCCAGCCTGGTCTACACAGATAGTTCCAGGACAGTCAGGACTACCTGGAGAGACGGGGAAGAAGAGAACTGACCTCATCACACATGACATGAGGCCAGCCTGGTCTACATAGATAGTTCCAGGACAGTCAGGACTACCTGGAGAGTCCCTGTCTCAGAGAGAGAGAAAGACACAGAGAGAGAGAGGACAAGAGGAGAACAAGAATAAGACAAGGATGACAAGGATGGAGGCAAAAAGGGTTAGGCTCCCTAGCACAGCACTTGCTCGGCATGCAGGTGGCTTTGGGTTCCATTTCCAGCCTTGAGTTAAAATATGGAGGCCGGGACTAGTAAGGAGCAGTGATCAGAGTTTGCATGAAAGCTGACGGCACCATGAAACAGGGAAGAAGCAGAGAGACAGGGAGAAGTTTCACAAGAGCATGAAAAAAAAAAAAGAATGAGTACAGACAACTGCTAGAAGTTTCTTTGAGCCTCACACAGATGGTTTGACAGCTGGCCCTGTTAAATGAAAGGAGAGGACCACAGAGCCAGGCTAATGCTGTCGATGTTCTAGTTTGAATGGCACCTAATAAAAATACAAGCAGGCAGATCTGTGAATCCTATCAGGTCATTTAAATACAAATACTTCAGTGGGATTCACCTCAGGACAGAGTAGAGATAAGGCAGGAAAAAAAACCTAGAGCCTAGAACCGGAGAAATGGCTCGCAGTTTGATCCTTGGCACCCACATTATACAAAAAGAGAGGGAAAAAAAACAAATTGATGCTGAGCTCCACATGCATGTCATGGCACTTGCATGGCCCATTCGCCATTTAAATTTAAAACAAAACAAATAAAAAAGCTTCTAACCAGAGCTCCTGGATGTAAGGAAAAGTATTGGCTCAGGACACCCCCCCCCACCCCGTTCTCAGCACGGAAGATATTTGCCCCAGAGGGACAGATGGACAGAAGGGAATAAAAGGTAAAGACAGGAGATAGAGGATGAGGGAGAAGGGAAAGGGAACAAGGGAGAGGGGCAAGGGATATCTGTCCTAGGGGACAAAAGAGTGCCTCTGGATAGAGAGAAGACAGACATGGCCCATAGGCAAATGGTGGTTTATAAAGGTACAAGGGGAACCTCAGGAGTTAGGATGAGGTGTTTAATTTTAATTGGGCATGTGAATTGGTGAGCCAAAGGGGGCTTTTGAGTGCTGGACTTCAATAATAGCTGGACCTAGGTAGTTAGACTCAGGAGGAAGAAGGGGCCAAATAGGGAATAGACCTTGGGGGCTAGCTTTAGGAATATAATCTAATGGTTTTTTAGCAAGGCATAAGGAATTCTGGAGAAGGACAAGGGCTGCCAGAGCCATACTTACCACACTTGAGCTGGCTGAAGTCACTCCACTGAATAGACTTAGTAGAGGGAGGGAGGGAGGGACAGAGGGGAAGCAGAGAAAGAATAATCTGAGGATTCCAAGACTCTACCCTCAAGGAAAGGGCATTTGAGAGTATCTCATGTGGTGTGTTGGGCCACCATCTGTCCTTGACAAGGGCATTATAATGACCTGGGGTGTTCTGCTTACACCCCAACCCTAAGAGGAAAAGTTCTCTGAAAGAGATCTTCCAGGAAAGAGGAATACTCAAGAGATATCAGACCAAGACAATCCAAGAACCAGAGACAAATTCTAAGTAGGAGAGGCTCCAGCTTGGTTGACTATCATAATCTTCCAAGGAACTTAAAACAAAAAACACACGGAAGGGTGAAATGGTGTGTTAGGCTAGAACCCACGCTCCTGCTCCCTACAGCCCCACCCAAATTCTAAAGCCCCCCCTTACTCAGATGGCACCAAAACTGAGTTCCAGGTGGTGACAACCCCCCTCCTGAATGACTACCAGGCACTCGAAGCAGGACTTTATATGGAGAAAGAAAAAAAAAAAAACAAAACACAGATCTTGACTGACACATCACTATTCCTCTTGCCTGGGACCACAGGAACTGTCCATCTTGGGTCCCGCCATTTAATGCCTTTTACTGACGTCCTGAAATATACTGTCCACTCCTTCAAATCCTGCCGACTCCTCCACAGCATTAGATATGAAATTGCCCATTATGCCTTGCCTTACGTCTGGGTGCCACTTGTAACAAGTGGCTTTTAGTGTTTTTGTACTTAATTATACACTCTATTTTATTATATTTAATCCCTTATACCTCCCATTCACCCCTTGTTCCTCCCAACCCCCCAACTATAAGTGGGAGAGAAAGAAGGTTAGAGGGAGAAGGGATGCAGGTCTCTTTGAGCTACTTCCTGCTGATTAAGGTTGTTGGGTTTGTGGGGGGCAATACCAGTCTCAGTAGAAGTCTAGCAAATCAGGAGACAGCAGCAGGAAGAACAAGCAGCAGTTTGGGGGAGCACTAGCAGCTCGGAGAGCGGCAACCCCTTTCTTCTTTGTAGTCCCTTTTCTCCTACTTCTTTTTAGAGCCCCTTCTCTTCTCTGTAGCCCCTCTCTTCTACTTCTTTGTAGAACCCCCTTCTCCTCAGGGCACTGACTTTTTAATCCCTTTCTGAAGTCCTCAGAGTGTACATGCTACACCTGGCTAAACCCCACCCCCTGCTAGCTTGTGAGACAGTTAATACTTTACACCTGTGTCTTAAGCAGTCTCACACCTGGGATTAAACAAAGACATTCTCATAATTGGCTATTTTAATAAACTCATACCTTATTCTCTGGCCCCATGCCCTGGGACCAGTGAACCTTGCCCAGGAGCTGTACCAACAAACCTGAGCTTGTTTGCTGCCAATTCAGTCTGATCTGGTCACTCTGTGTCAACCTGGAGCCTCTCAGGATATCTGTGGACAAGCCTGATGACCTGAGTTTGATCCTCAGGACCTGACATTGTAGAAAGTTGTCCTCATACACACACACATTCATACATACACATCACACATGCACACACAATGACACACGCGCACACTTTCTAATCTCATCCCATATCTGTTGAATTAATGAGAGTATCTGTGTCTGTATTGGAATCCTGAGATGCCTGTAACTTAGCTAAGTTAGAACAGAAAGCTGGGCAGGAATATTCCCACTACAGCACAACATCCTGATCCTCTGCTTTGACAGGAGAACTACATAAGTAGAATACTCAGATTTTAAGTTCACCTCCTCTAAACATTTTCTTTCCTTTTTTTTTTTTTTTTTGAGACAGCTCTGGCTGTCCTGGACTCGCTTTGTAGACCAGGCTGGCTAAACATTTTCTTTAACCTTTAGGTCTTGCTGTCACTGGTCTCTGATGAGCTCTAGCAGAAGCCAAACTCAGTGTTCACAGGAAAACTCAGAACCAATTCACCCTCAGTTCGACTTTTTCCTTTTTCCATGCACAGGAGCTTTGTGGTGGTGCTGAGACACAGCAGGCACAGAATTAGAGGGTGTTTTCTTTACTTTCCTGTGAAGTTGGTGGGTTGTAAAGTGTTGTTGGTTCTGCTCAGACACTGTCAGGGCTCTGCACCCCAACAGATTGGAGAATAACTGAGAAGAGACTTAATATTTTCACCACGTTTTATACTGTGTCCCTCACCTCCGTGCTCACGTAAGGATCTCAAAGGAGGTCCAAGAGTTCAATTCCTGCCCTTCTTGAGTTCAGAAGAAAATTCCCCCGACTAGGAGCAGTTGGATACACCTGGAAGCAGCAAAGTGGGAAGGGCAGAAGTGAAAGTGGGTGATTCCCTTGAGCAGCAGTGCAGCAGACTAGTCAATATCCCAGTTTTCCCAGGGTCCCAAAATAAGACACCACCCCATGACAGCAGCAAGCAATTTTAAGAGAACTGTGCCCCACTCCCTGAAACTGGGCTGTATGATTTTTGGTTGCTCAATGAGTGATGGATGTTTGTCATCGCTAAATGGGGCTTGGTTACAAGTTGTTAATGGTCCTGGTCAGGGAGAAAACAAAATATTCTTTTTCTTTCCTCTATTCTTCTTTCTCTCCTATCTAATGTTAAAGGGAGAAGGGGGGAGAGGGGATGAAAAGAAAAAAGGGAAGTAAAAATGATAGGATAAAAAGGGTAGATTATTAAATCTACTTATTAAATGCTAAAGACCATCAATAAGCCAATATTTTACATTAGTATAGATTTTAATATATTGATACAAATCTAAAGTTACATTTTGCTACAATATACTGTATATATGTTTCAACTCCTGTTTTAGGTATTGTACCTATACAATTCATTTAAAAGTGCAATGTGAAGTTCTAATCTTTTTAAAAGCTGCTATTGCAAACTGTATAGGATGATTAAGAAATGCAAGTTAATAGTCCATCAAACTCATGGGCATGTTAGATACTAGTTTACTTAATTACAGAAATATGTTTTCTAGGTTAAACATATAGTAAATAGCTAGAAACAAGCAACATGTGCCTTTTGAGATGTGCTATAGATAGAGAGATGATCTTCAAAAATCTCAGAGGGGTGGAGCATCGTGGCACACGCCTTTAATCCCAGCACTCCGGAAGCAGAGGCATGCAGATCTTTGTAAGTTTGAGGCCAGCCTGGTCTACAAACTGAGTTCCAAAAAAGCCAGTACTGTTACACAGAGAAATCCTGTCTCAAAAAAAAAAAAAAATCTCAGAGATCCACTGATGCAGGGATCTGTTATGTATTCTAAATGTTAATTAATTGCTCCCAGAGGCCTGCTTGCTGTCTGTTACCTTGCTTTCTAATCATTGTCTCTGATTGGCTTTAATAAAATGCTAAGGCCTGTGATTGAGCAGAGAGAGAGGAAGATGGGGCAGAGGTTAATGGGGTAGACAGACAGGATTATGGGAAGAAGAAAGGAGGCGGGAAGAAGGAGACACACACATCAGTTGGAAATGGAAGAAGATCATGCCACATGCCCTGGAATATCAGCATAGTGTGGAAAAGAACAGCCTAGGGGATGTATGTATATGTTATTGGGTTTTATTTGAAGAATAGAATTTATAAGCTAGTTTAGATGGGCTAAGATTGCACAATCCAAGCTAAGGATTGTTAAAATACACCAGGTGTCTGTGTGATCATTTATAATGGTGGGTTTAAGGATCAACATCGTTGACCAATTAACTACAATTTAAATACTGGTAAATAATTTAACATTTTACTTCAACAATTCCACAGAATATGGCATTTAAAGATGTTTTAGTAATAAAAGGCTTTTAGACAGTGAGACATGTTAGCTCCTGGCAGCACCCCATTCTACTTCAAAGAAGATGATGGGCATCAAAGAGCCTCCATATGGAATTAGCTTCAAAAGTGCCAAGCTAACCACTGGGAAATACACCGCCCTTGCTTCAACTGCAGACAAAATGCTGTCCAAAATGGACAAAAGAGATGCAGGGAAGTCGACTGCCAAGCTTTACCAAGACAAGATAAGCAGTCCTTCGTAATTCCTGCTTCACAAAAAAGTCTGTCAGATATTTTGGGTCAGAAGGCAGAAGATGATACTCCAAGGTTATAGAGGATCCTGGGGTGATTGTTCCACCAGTCAGATGTCTCTGTCATTTCTACAGGTTTGGAAGCTGCCTGCTCTGCACTTCCTGTCTACTCAGCTAATATTTATTCCTTCTCAGGTTTCTGAAGCGTTTTAATCTAGATAGTTATAGTCTCACAATTAAACTTAAATTTCTTAGGATAAAAAGTGTTTTTAGGTCTAAGTAGACATTTTTAAGTTGATATATGAAAGTTATGATAGAAAATTATTTAAGTACAAACTCTTAAGTCATCAAGGTAAGACAGATCTGGTTTCAGTCTAGACGTGGGTGTTGTCATTTCTATGAAGAATTTCCTGTCTCAATGTTGTGTAAAAATTGTTCTCCATAATCACTGAATGGTTCATAAAGAGCTGATCGGCCTATAGCTGGGCAGGAGAGGACAGGAGGCAGGACTTCTGATCCTAGTCAGGGGAATCTCAGGTGGGGGACCAATAAGAAGGGAAAGAAGAGAGAGATGAGAGAGAGAGAGAGGTGGTCATGAGGAGTTCTCCATGAGGACAGATATATGGAGCAGACGCAGCCAAGATGAGAATAATATGGCAAATAACATGGGGCACGTGGCTGGAAAATAGCAAGGCTAGCAAAGACAGGATGGACTCGAAAAACATCTGTCTAGCTGTAGTGCTCATGTAAGCCATTTCCTCAAAGGAGGTCCAAGAGTTCAATTCCTGCCCCTCTTGAGTTCAGAAGAAAATTCCCGAGTAGGAGCAGTTTGATACACCTGGAAGCAGCCAAGCAGAAAGGACAGAAGTGAAAGTGGGTGATTCCCTTGAGCAGTGCAGCAAGACCCTCCCTGTGCACCCTGGCAGGTCCATCTGATCTGTTTTGTTACATTTGGGGGGGGGGTGGTGGTAGGATTAGGGAAATTGAGCATAGGGATTTTGGAAGAACAAAAACACAGGCCTCTCAGGTAAAAAGATATGAGTGGATCCAGTTACATCCGGATATGGTTGACATTGAAGGGCGTGCCTTGTAACAAGCCTGCTAAAAAGCCCATCATGAGACCAGATGACCCACTGTTTGAGGGTGTACCTTGCAAAAGCCCACCAGGGACCATGGCAACAAAATGCCGGAATCCACGCCAAGACTCATTATGACACAAAGGATTTAAATAGCAAGCCCATGTGGCTTCGTGGCCACTCATCCTGCTTCATCCACCAAGAGACCTTGTCTTCATTTTGTGCTCCGCGTCAGTGATTCATATAGGTGGAGAGTGTGACAAAATATGCCTTTTGGCAGAGTTGGGCCATTTGGTCCCACTCAGAAAACTTCCACAGAATTTTGGAGTTCCAGAGAACACAAGTCAACAGAAAGCTGCTGCAGTCCAGAGCACCTGAGCCAGAACACCCTTGGAGGCCCACAGCATCTTAATGGTGAGCCTAGAAAACTTTATAATTGGGCTCTAAGACTGCAGAAGCAATTATTATTTGATACAAGGGGCCACTCCACCTTAATGGTCGAAACAGATTAAATTTATAAACTGCCTTAAGACCTGGCGAATGAAATTCAGAGACTTTAAGACTGAAAGATTTGGTGGAGGCCATCCATCCATAAGGATCCACGCCCAGAGGAAAGCATCCTTTTAAGAACCTTAGGTTAGTGTTAAATGTTTGTATTATAGGCATTAGGGTGTTATAGATTAGGTTTTAGAGTTAGGGTTCAGGCTTTAGGATTTAGGAACTTTATAGGTAATTTTCAGGTAATTGGTTTTTTTTTTTTTGGTTTTTCGAGACAGGGTTTCTCTGTTTAACAGCTCTGGCTGTCCTGGACTTGCTTTGTAGACCAGGCTGGCCTTGAACTTGCAAAGATCCACCTGCCTCTGCCTCCCAAGTGCTGGGATTAGAGGCGTGTGCCACCACCGCCCGGCTGGTAATTGTTAAATATTAATAAATATATGTTTGATAAATAAAAATTTACTGTTACGGGGGATTGTTTTGGGTTTTTTTTTTGTTTTTTGCTTTGGGTTTTTTGTTTGTTTGGTTGGTTCGTTTGTTTTGCTTTTGAGACAGGGCTTCTCTGCATAGTCCTGACTGTCCTGGAACTTGTTCTGTAGACCAGGCTCACCTAGAATTCAGAGATCTAGTTGCCTCTGCCTCCTGAGTGGTGGATTAAAGGAATCTGCCACCATGTGTTCTTTCCTCTCTCCCTCCCTTTCTTCTTGTTTTCTTTTTAAAAACAACAACAATGGGCTGGAGAGATGGCTCAGAGGTTAAGAGCACTGGCTGTTCTTCCCAAGGTCCTAAGTTCAATTCCCAGCAACTACATGGTGGCTTTTCACCATCTACAATGAGATGTGGTGCCCTCTTCTGGAGTTCAGGCATACATGCCATACAGAATACTTACTATACACATAATAAATAAATAAATAAATATTTAAAAAACAAAAACAAAAAATCTAGCTCTTACACTGTATCCCAGGCTGACCTGAAACTCATTATGTAGCCCAGGCTGGCCTCAACCTGTCCCAATCTGGCAATTCTTTTATCTCAGCTTCCTAAGTGCTGGGGTGATAGGTGGGGACTGCCCCATGGGGCCTCTTTAAGTTGTTTCTCCTTTCAAAAAGTCTCACTAAGTAAACGGACTAGAATTCTCCATCCTCTTGCCTTGGTCTTCTGAGTATCAGCATTAGACACATTCAGTAATTCAGCACTACACCTGGCTCACTTAATTATTATATCAACTCTTAAATGATGCTATTAACAGCATCCTGCTATCTAATACTAAGTTATCACAGTCCATTTCTTCAGGTGGGAAAGTGCAGCTCCTAAGAGACTTGTTCACAGTCACAGAATTAAAACACAAATAAACTCAGCAATAATAGGGCATACGAACGCACCAAATTGTGCAGCAATATAGGTGATCCTCCAAGGAGTCCTGTTTAGTACAAAATGCCAGTGCCAAAAAGTTTATAGACAAGCCGGGGATAGAGGCACACGCTTTTAATCCCGGCACTTGGGAGTCAGAGGCAGATGGAACTCTGTGAGTTCGAGGCCAGCCTGGTCTACAAAGAGAGTTCAAGGACAGCCAGGACTGATACACAGAGAAACCTTATCTCGAAAAGAACAACAACAACAAAAAGTTTATAGACTCAGTGGCAAAATTTCAGAGCTGGCAATAGTGGTTGCCAACAGTTGGTATCATGGGAAGAGGTGAGGCAGGAGAAATGGGTACATTTTAGGTACATTATTTTAGGGCAGTGCAAAGGATTCAATAGGACTGTTCAGTATCTAGACTTGCAGACCTTCCTACATGACCTCAGTATATAGATCTAAACACTCACACAAGTAAAACTGGGGAACTTTGAAAAGTGAATTTATTAATAAGCTGGTTATAAAAATGCTACTGTTTGAGAAAGCTAGATAAAACGTGCAGAGAATTTCTCAGTGTAACTTCTTAGACCTTTGTGTGAATCCATAATTATCTCAATAAAAACTTCCATTAAAATAATGAGTCAGGTTGTGTTCCTGGCGTCTGGATCTTGCCTGTTGCGCTATATACCACACTGAGTAGCACACAGGAAGATATGATCTGAGCCTTACAACCCCCAGACTGACTCACTGCACTCTAGGCAGGCTGGACAGTGGACATATCAAAGCCTAACCCTAGGAGACAAAATTAAGACAAGGAAGTGGGTTTCCAAGAATAGACTTCCTAAAACGTCCCCATCTTGAAAGCCAGGATAACCTAAACTCCCTTGAACACTGTGACTTTTTTTTTTTCCTGTCTTTTCAAGGCAGGGTTTCTCGGTGTAGCTCTGACTGTCCTGAACTCGCCCTGCAGACCAGGCTGGCCTTGAACTCACAGAGTTCCATCTGCCTCTGACTTCCAAGTGCTGGGTTTAAAGGCGTGGGTCGCCATGCCCGGCAGACCGCAACACTTTTATATGTCGGAGTCAGCTATTCTGATGTAGCCTCTCTTGAGTTTTTCTTGACTCCTGTGCTCAGATACTGAATAGGGATAGTAGCATGTGCGGCTGGAGAGATGACTCAGTGGTTAAGGGATAGTAATAAAGGTAGGAGAGGGTGAGAGAGGTAGCTCAGGGGTAAAGAGCATTGACTGTCCTTGTAGAGGACCCGGGTTCAAATCCCAGCACCCACAGTGGGCTGCTTCTTGGCTCTGACTCACTCCCCTGACTCTGAGGGCACCTACACAGCACAAACCAATTTGTTTTTAATGGTAAAAAAGGAGAAAATTGTCATTGTGCTTCAAATCTGTGGGGTGAGGCAGGTGGTGCTGATGGAAGGATGTTCTCAGGGTTGATGATGTGTGGCCGAGTCAGAAGCAGCGCTGGCCTTTACCCAGCCACCTAGTGGAGAAGCCTCAATCTGTGCCACAGGCCACATCTCCACGCTCCTTTCTTTTTCTCTTTCTGACGTATGGTGTTGGCTGCTTCTTTCTTCCCTACTTTCTGGTTCTTTTTCTTCACTTATTTTTCATCTTTCTTTGGTGGGGGGAGTACATCTTTCTATGTCTATGATCCCATTTTAATTAAAATAAATTGTTTGAAATCACCAAGAACTAGCAAGGAAATCATAAAAGCCCAGAGACATACATGTTGACATTTAGTAGAGTTTTTTTTGTTTTGTTTTGTTTTTTTAGGTTTTTTTTTTTTTGAGACAGGGTTTCTCTGCATATTCTTGACTGTCCTGACCTTGAACTCACAGAGATCCGGCCGCCTCTGCCTCCCGAGTGCTGGGATCAAAGGCGTGTGCCACCACAGCCCAGAAATTACAGACAGCTGTGAACTGCCATGTGGGTGCTGGGATCTGAACCCGGGTCCTTTGGAAGAGCAGACAGTGCTCTTAACCACTAAGCCATCTCTCCAGGCCCTAGTACAGTTCCTCTTTTAAGACTGAAGGACCTTCATGTAAGACTGTAACTCTCGTGGCGAGTGCACCAGTGAGAAACAACTTCTTGTACTGCATGTTTTTTTGGTGATCAGAGACCCTGACTTCTTGTCTGGGCATCTCCAACTTGCCACTTGGCCTATAACATGTCTGTTTCCTCACTGTTACAGGGCCCCAGACTTTAGCACAACTGACTCCATGATGGAAGTACCATTCAGGCCGTAAAACCCAGCACATAGACAGTACCACAGGCTAAAACTAAAAAAAAGGACTAATCAAAGTCCATAGTTCTGGGAAAGTCTCGAAATATACTAACCTTGCTTTTTGGCTTCTATAGTTCTGTTTTAGCCAACTGTTCTTGTTAACTGAAGTACGTCAACCCAGGACATGGTTTTTTGTGCTTCAAAGCTCACCCTGAGAAAGGCTTGTGGCTACATTGGGATCCTGAATACTCAGTGTTGTCTCTGGCCAGCTAATAAAGACTTTATTGGCTTAAACCCATGTGTGAGCACTCTTCTCTGATGGCTACCCCACAACACTCAGCAAGAATACAAAAAAAAAGAGCCACAACTGTCTGAAATCACTTTTAGTTCTGTCTGAGTCTAGGAAAACATGCTTTGCTAGCAAGAAATGGTGGAATGCTGGGTAATTTAGGTAAAAAAAAAAAAAAGAGCCGGGCGGTGGTGGCGCATGCCTTTAATCCCAGCACTTGGGAGGCAGAGGCAGGCGGATCTCTGTGAGTTCGAGGCCAGCCTGGTCTACAAAGTGAGTCCCGGACAGCCAGAGCTGTTATACAAAGAAACCCTGTCTCGAAAAACTAAAAAAAAAAAAAAAAAAAAAGAGAGAGAGCTTGGCGGGCCACTTCATTCAGACCCTTCCTGTAGGCTCGGTGTCTTTTGTTTTTTTTCCCCAAGATAGAGTTCCTCTGTGTATCCCTGGCTGTCCTGGAACTCATTCTGTAAACCAGACTGCCCTCAAACTCATAGACAACCTCCTGCCTCTGCCTCCCAATTGCTGGGATCAAAGGTGTGCACCACCATCATCCAGCCAGGCCCAGGTGTTCTTAGTAAGCAGGATCCAGGAGATTGTGAGCAAAGCATGTGCCACTCAAAGACTATGCAGCCCAACATGTGGGCATGACCTGTCAACACCCACAAGAGTGGAGGTGGCTAACCAGAAGACTAGGCATGATGGGACAGAATCAGGAGAGGAGGAGGGATTTGGCGGAATGACTGTCACTGGAAAAAGGAGGTGATTCATTTCATGCCTCCAGCAAAGGTACGAAAAGAGGTGACTCAAACAGTGGCCAGGAGAACAAAGACTGCTACAGAAGCAAATCTCCTCATGCTAGAAGACTAAGTTTTAAGCCTTTCGTTTTTATCATTTGTCTAAGATAAATTGACTGAGGGACTGCCCACCACTAAAACATCCCCTGGCAGCAGAAACCACATGCAAGGCCATCTGGAGGAATGAATGCCCCTGTTACTTCCTGGATAGGCACTGTGGTGGCAGCATAGGTCTCATTGTTCTACTAATGTCCTGGCAGAGTGAAAATCTTCTGAAGTTACCTGCACGCCTCCCTTGGCCATCAGACTATTGAAACACTGAACCCCAAGCAATTGCAATTTCCCCAGGAATCTCATGCTGTGGGAAGGAAAAAGCTGAAGGCTGTTGGCAGCCACAAGAGGAACTTGTCTAGCAGGGTGGTATTTCTCATCTTCTGACTACTTGTCAGACCACCTATACTCGTTACTTTTCTTTTGCTGTGATTAAAACAAAACAAAACAAAAAAACCCACCATGACCGAAGCAAACTGACTTAAGGAAAGGAGGGCTTAGTTTGGCTTACGATTCCAGAGAGTCTAATATGACAGGGAAGCAAGGCAGCAAGCAGCGGGAGCAGGGTGCTAAAATTACACCTTCAACTATATACACAAATCAGGGAGTGAATTGAAAGTAAGGCAAGGCTAGGAACTCTCAGAGTACTCCACTCCTCCTACAGGTTCCATGACATGCCCCAAACAGCACCACCAATTGGGGATCAAGTGTATGAATACCTGAGCCTGCAGGGACAGCTTCATCCCAACTACCACACTACTTTTCAGGAGAGACTGAATTGGACACAATAATGGATTAGGATTGGCCAGGACTGTAATTATGCATGCCTCTTGTCCTTTGTTTGTTTGTTTGTTTGTTTGTTTGTTTGGTTTTTCAAGGCAGGGTTTCTTTGTATAACAGCTCTGGCTGTCCTGGACTCACTTTGTAGACCAGGCTGGACTCGAACTCACAGAGATCCGCCTGCCTCTGCCTCCCAAGTGCTGGGATTAAAAGGCATGCGCCACCACCGCCCGGCTTGTCCTTTGTTTAAACATAAACCTCATGGCAGGATTTTGAAGACGAATTTAGGGGTGGGTGTAGGTCACCGGACCTCTTTATGTTGTTTCTTTTCCCAGAAATGGATAAATCTCATTTCTCTGTTTTTCCCATTTATGTCTCTTTAATTGTCCTCTTAAGGACTGGTGAGGAGTCGGCCTTGTTAGGGCTGTCAGGGACAAGACTTTGACCTTAACAACTCTGGTATCAATGTAGTGAGAGTGGGTCTTTGCTGTTTTTTTCTTCCTCATTTGGCCTTTACCTTTAAACCTTAATGGCAATACTGCGGGCCATGGGCATGGCAGGCAATAAACAAGTGCATATCCAATGAAAAGTGTTCGAGAATTTCTGTGTGAGCTCACAGGCCTCTGGATGCATCACGGCTGCACAGAGAAGCTTGGGAAATGCAGCTAGAAGTAGGACTGATGTCTCTGGGTTTTACATTTTTTTCCCTATGCAGATTTTTAAAACAAATAACAGGAGAGTGTTGGGCACAGTAGATCATGCCTAGAATCACAGCACTTGGGAACTGAGTCAGAAGGATTGCCATGAGTTTGGGTCCAGCCTGAGTTACATGGTAGGTTCCAAACCAGCTTGGGCTGAGTTTCAGGCTATCTTAGACTACAGTATGTGATCTTGCCTCAAAAGGAAAAGGTTGCCCAATCCAATCTTCAATTTCTCTGCCATCCCTCCATAGTGTTTCTTGGGTCTTTCTAGTGACTAACTCCAGAAGCTGTTAGGGACTACCAACCAATCAATTCATTAACATCAAAAAATGTAGGACTTGACAGATTCCAGGGACTTCATGAGCTATTTGTTGGGAAGTGGATCCAAAGACCAAACAAATATATTTATCTCGCCGTATTCCAGGGGTGGAGAAAGAGGCTTAGCAGGAAGCCACCAAAATGTTCTCCCATTAAAAAATGAAAGAGGATACATAAGACCCAGGGGAAGAGAGGAGGAAGATGTGTGGAATGATGGTGCCCAGGCATGGCATAGCTGCTGGACCCAGAGTGGTTGTAATGACACCCACTGGATCTGTACATCACTATCCCCATCACCTCTTACAAAAGGGGAGGGGTCATGGTGCCCTACCTGAGGACTTACACACAATTAACAGTTGATGGTAGATGGAGAGACTTTTCTGAGCGGTGTACCCACTGGTAAGGTGCCCATGTTCCTGTGAACAACCACAATGAGACTCCTTGGGACACACACACACAGGATATGAACATAGAAGGGGTGATGGTCGGGAAGAGGAAAGAAATTAGTGGCCTAGCGCTGGGCATGGTGGTGCACGCCTTTAATCCCAGGGCTCGGGAGGCAGAGGCAGGTGGATCTCTGTGAGTTCAAGGCCAGCCTAGTCTACAAAGCGAGACATACAGAAATACACAGCCAGAGGTATACAAAGAAACCCTATATCTAAAAAAAAAAAAAAAAAGAAAGAAAGAAAGAAAAGGAAAAAAAGAGAAAAAGGAAAGAAAAATTAGTGGCAATGCGGGGGGCGGGCAAGAGAGTAGAAACAGCACAGGTGGAAAGCATATGGTCAAGATTCATTATATACATACATGCAGATACCATAATGAAACCCACTACTATGTATAATAGAAACATTCTAAAAAGGATTGCAAGGCTTTGTATAATACATTGAGTAGAAAGAATGGAAGACAAGGAAAAATGTCTAGCATGATGCAGGATCCTACCTTGTGTGGCCCAAAAGGGAATTTACATGGGTGAATAGGATCGATGGCAGAGAAAATAGTGAATTTGGGAACATGTGGGATTTGAGTTGGTTTCGTTGTTAATATTTATGTATGTATGTATGTATGTATGTATGTATGTATGTATGTATATGCAGCAGATGCACACATGGTGCCTGGCAATGCCAAAAGAGTGTGCCGTCAGATCCCCTGGGACTGTAGTTACAGATGGTTGTGAACTACCCTGTGGGTGCTGACTTGAGCCCAGGCTCTCTGGCAGAGGGCCTCTATTTGTGTCTGTGTGTGTTCCTGAGTC
>CAJQZJ010034075.1:6790276-6841746 GCA_907164525.1 Lophiomys imhausi | reverse complement strand
AAAAAAAAAAAAAAACCACCCCAAAACAAAACAAAACCAAAACCAAACAAAAAGTAGGAGGAAGGTTGAGACAGGACAGTCTGTTCCCTTAAAACCCAAAAGAAGGAAGAGACCTTACGTGTGGCATGTGGAGGAGGAAGGGCTGACAGAGCAGCTCTATGACCAGCTGCCTCTGGTTTGCCACTTCTGCCAGGCTGTGCTGGCAGCTTGTGGGGCTTTCAAACTGCAAGCATGCTAGACTGAAAGACAATGGGGAAAACAGCTTTCTGAAGGTTTGAGGGTGCAGTCTAGGGCAGACCACTGACTTAGGGAATGCAAGGTCCTAAACTGATCACTAATACTGCAAAAACAAAAGGAGGGGAAGCAGGTGTGTGGGCAGAGGTCAGAAAATTGCTTCCGCCTCCTCCCCAATGCTGAGATTAAAGGAATGTGTGAGGTAATTTTTTTCCTCTGAGATTGAAACAACCCATCCTGCAGGGAAGTTCCCTAAACAGGAAGGTAAACAACTCAATATAGATTCAGGAAGTTCCCAAAACTAACCAGATTCACTAGGCCCCTCCTTGCCAGAGTAAGCAATAAAAAGGTAAGTGTTCCTCAAAAACAAGCCTATCAGAACAGAGCTGCCAAGAAGGCTCTATGATAAACTGAGCTGCAAAGAGGAGTCTGAGCTCAGAACAGCTGCCTGGAAGAAGCAGAAACCAGCTAGCATCTCGGAAGAAGTTTAGACCAACTGAGGCACTTGGAAAGGACACTCTCCAACCTGTTTAGCTGCCTGTAGGCTGTGCAGTGTGCTCCAGGTTTTCTAGCTTTTGTGAGCACTTATGCTGGGGTGGACTTTGGTAAGATGCACCTGCCTGAATGTCATTTCTATTCCTGTAAGTAACCCCAATAAAATTTGTGGTTTACCAAGTTGGACTTTGGTGGTATCAGTACTTTGTTCTGTCATGGGTTCCCGTCTTGGGGTGAGTAGACATGTCTGCTGCATCTCCCCAGGACATGTTTGTCACACGGCAGTACGTATTACAAGCTGTGTGTTGCACACAATAAACAGCTTATTCTTAAGTGTGTGGATGTGTGTGTGTATGTGTGTGTGTGCGTGCGCGCACGCGCGGGCACGTGTAGTTTAGTTCTTTGTTTCTCTAATATAAGTTGGAAGTTCTGAAACCTGGAGCAGGGTTTCATTCTTGTTTATGTTTACAATGGGTCAGGCATTTTGCAGGTTGAGTTTGGTTTAGAAAAATTCATTCACAGAGAAGTGATCCTTAGGATGAATGACAAGTTCTTCTGTAGCCAGCTGTCTGCGCTGGCTGTGCTACTGATGGTCTACAGATTTGAATTCTGTTCTCACTAGCTGCGCACTTACGAGTCGCGTAGAAACCCATTTTCTCATCCCCATCTGCTGGCTTCCTTACTTTGCTCTTTGATGGGTGCTTCTTATAAAATTGATGGTGCATACAATAACAATTGACTGAAACGGATTGTTTTTGTTTTGTTTTAGTTTCTCTGTGAAACAGAGCCCTGGCTGTCCTGGACTCACTTTGTAGACCAGGCTAGCCTTAAACTCCCAGAGGTCCCCCTGCCTCTGCCTCCCCAGTGCTGGGATTACAGGTGGGCACTGCCACTCCAGGCTCGTTCTCCTTTTCTAACATGTGGGACCCAGAGATGGAACTCAGGTTTTCAGGCTTGGTGCTCAGTGCTTTTACCTGCTGAGCCACGCTACTGCCCCGAACAGGAGAATTCATGTGAATAGAGCATACCATTGTTTGTGGGTCAGAAAGAAACATAGATGAACATGTTTATGTCCTTCTACATGGTCAGAATGTATTGAACAACAGTAACTTCACAGTCTATTTGATTCTGTTAGTGACGGTTTGTCATTTAGTCTCTGTTTCCCTGGACTGCTGACCCCTGGCAATCACATTTTCCATTATTCCAGTCTTAATTACTAATACTAACTCTGATATCACACATTTCACTTCACAAAATGATACCTATGCAGGTAACAGAATGTCGGGGAAAGGGTTGAAGGCTTCAAGAGGTCTGACAAGTTGTGCTGAAGTTGGAGCCAAGAGTTGGGACAGACAGGGATGGGCCTGTAGCTGACCAGATAACTGCTGCTCGTGTGTGAAATGTTAGGCATAGGCCTGGGCGGCAGGCCTTCTGAAGGTCAGCTAGAATGCTCCTCAAAGAGAAACTGGGTTGGAGCGTGAGAACAGACAGGGCTCCTTTACTGTAAGGCTTTCCTAGATGAGGATCCTTGGCAAGTGTCTGGGTGCCCACTGCACTGCAGACTCAGGGTGCTCCTTTTCTATAGTCCCAGGTAAGGGGCTACATCGGGTGATACTGGTAAGCTTGTGTCAGGTGTTTCCCATGACTTGATATATCTCAGAGCTCATTCTCCATTGGCACAAGTAAGTGACCAGTGTGTGCCTCCTGGTGTACAGACGGCTGCTCGCTTGTGAAAGCAAGGTGTGGAGTCATCCTTTTTTTTGGCATTTATGCTTCAAAATGGAGTAACTCAGGTCACAGCTGTTGGTTCATACAATGGAGCCATTCAAGGCTAGGCACAGCCTGAAAGCTGCTATTCCACACCATGAAAGAGTGATCCAGCGTAGTCCTGCTTGTTCTCATGTGGTAAGTGCTACAGACTTTGTATGTGTGCACACGTGCATTCACACGATCAAACCCACATATGATAAGCTTGTGCCTCACTGTCCAGCCACGCCTCTACACACCAAAACTAGGGTGTTCAGAGTGGGCAGAGATGACTGTCAAAGGTAGAGCTGCAGGGCTGGCCAGATAACTTCATGGGTAAAAGCATTTGTGGCCAAGCCTGATTATCTGAATTCAGTCCCTGTGACCTGCGTGGGGGAAGGGGACAGCAATCTTCTGAAAATTGCCCTCTGACTTCCACATACATGCTGTGGCACACATATAAGTAAGTTTAACAAAATTTTAAGCAGCTTCTGTTTTATTCCCATTAGCTAAGTCTTTTGTTGTTGTTATTGTTTTGTTGTTGTTGTTTCGAGACAGGGTCTCTCTGTGTGTAGCCCTGGCTGTCCTGGACTCACTTTGTAGACCAGGCTGGCCTTGAACTCACAGAGATCCGCCTGTTTCTGCCTCCCAAGTGCTGGGGTTAAAGGCGTGCGCCACCACGCCTGGCTCCGATAAGTCTTACAGCTTTAGACTAAACTAAGGGGGCAGAAAAGTAGAGGAGAAAGGCAGAAGCAGCATTTGTCTGAGCGTAGTTTTAGCTAAACTCCATCGGTTGTGTCAGGGAAAGAGTGAATATACCTCACAAACCATCCCACACTCTTACGTCCTCTTCTGCTACTCAGATGACAGAAGGCTTCTGGGGCCTAGTGTCATGACTCTGTAAGAAGTAGTCACTCTTTCCAACTGCCTGTCAGCTGTCTAACTCTTTCAAAGATTACATCAGTGAATTAATTACAGGTTATCATGCTGTGTTTGTTTGTGCAGTAGGAGGAGGCTTGAACTCAGGGCATCACATGCAAGTACACGCTCTACTGCAGAATCACACTTAGGCCTTCATCACGTTTACTGTAGGGCGTGAACATACACAGTAAAGGTGAAGGGAGCACAGTCCTATTTTACTAGGACAGGGAAATGAGGAAACAACTTTATTGACATGTTGTTTACACACTATAAAATGTGCCCTTCTCCAGCATGCTGTTCATGGCCTTTAGTGTATCACAGAGTCTAAAAATCAAACTTTACTATCTAATTCTAGAACATTCCACCACCCCTAAAAGAAAACTAGGATTCATGAGCAGACATTTTCTATTCTTTGCTCTTTTCTTCTAAGTGTAACAATTTTTGTTTCTATGAATATCCTTCTTGCTGGGTGGTGAGGATTTCTGCAAGCACATTGCCAGTCAGCAGGTATCATGCCTTAGGGTGAAGAGTGCAGCCCCGATGACTAATTAAAGTAGGTATAACCAGTTGGAGTAGGTAATAAAATGAGGATACAAACTAAATAGCCAAACCTGACACCAAGGGATCAGAAGAGGCTTCCTAGCCACATGTGGCAGCGTATGCCTATAGTCTCAATAGTCTGGAAGTGGAGGCAGGAGGATATCTCCACCTCAGGATCATCCTGGCAAGACCTCATTTCTAATAAAAAGAGATGGGGTTTAGGAATGTTTGCCTAGAATGCACAAGGCCCCAGGTTCAGCCCCAAACACTGCAAAACAAACAAATTTCAGTCATGTGTGGTGGTATCCGCCTTTAATCCCAGCACTCAGGAAACAGAGGCAGCAGATCTCTGTTAAGTGTGAGGCCAACCTGTTTATAGAGAGTTCTAGGTCAGCCAGGGCTACACAGTGAGACCCTGTCTCAAAACAAAACAAACAAACAACAACACACACACACACACAAAATCTCTTTGAACATTTTTAAAAAAGGAAAGCTCATTCAAATCTCCCCATTTCCTGACTTTCTCCCCAGAAGTTCTTCTAAATTCTCAATGTGTCAAACAGCAGCTCCAGAATCACAGCAGGAAGGAGTGTACTGACTCAGGGATTGAACATTTAAACCCATTTACATCCATCCCCTAATCTGAAATAAACAAGATCTCTCAAGAACTGGCTTTCTCCATCAAAATCTTTACCAAGAGAGCTGGGCTGTCTCTGGTAATAGAGGTCTAGAGTACATGCTCAGCAAGCATGAGACCCCAGGTTTCATCTGTTCTCTTTTGTATATATAGGTTTATTGTTTGCCAGTTTCATGCATTCATATGCTAAATTTTAGTAACTTTTATGACCTATTATTTGGCCCTGGGTTTGACGTGAAGAGAACTAATTTTAAGCAAAACCAGCTACACAAATGTCTCAAAGGCCCATCATGAAATCTTAGCATATCCTCAGAGGGACCTGCTGTCGGTAGCCATGGACACAACAGGGAAAGAGCATTGGCCTGGGAGAGCTGAGCCCTGCGTAGAGCAGTGGTACCAATTAGCTCTGACATCCTGGCTGAGCAACTCATTTCGCTTCCTTGGCCTGTTGCAAAACAAGGGTGTTAGGATAAAATAGATACTCGACTATTCCTAATATGCAAAATTTAGGGTTTGATGAAATATTTACTGCTTATTTTTATTTATTTTTTTTTTTTGGTTTTTTCGAGACAGGGTTTCTCTGTTTAACAGCTCTGGCTGTCCTGGACTCGCTTTGTAGACCAGGCTGGCCTCGAACTCGCAAAGATCCGCCTGCCTCTGCCTCCCAAGTGCTGGGATTAAAGGCGTGCGCCACCACCGCCCGGCTGCTTATTTTTAACTAACATGGTTTTTTATTTTTTTTTTAGATTTTTCAAGACAGGGTTTCTCTATATAACAGCCCTGGCTCTCCTGGACTCACTTCATGAAACAGGCTGTCCTCAAACTCTCAGAGATCCACTTGCCTCTGCCTCCCAAATGCTGGGATCAAAGGCGTGTGCTACCACATCCAGCCAACTAGCATGATTTTGTAAAGTTATTCTGGAATGCAACTTAATGTGTCTCAAATGTTCTTCACAACTCTTGACTATAATGACAAGTATATACAATGCCTTATAGAGTTTAAGATGTGCTATTACTATGATAGTAAATAGGCTTATTGTAGCTTTCCTGTTGTGGTTTAGTATTGGCCACATATAAACTGACACAGGGAAGTATTTTTGTTTTATTTATTTATTTTTTTTTTCAAGACAGGGTTTCTGTGTAGCTTTGGCTATCTTGGTACTCGATCTATAGACCAAGCTGGCCTCAAACTCAGAGACACCCACCTATCTCTGCCTCCCAAGTGTTGGGATTAAAGGCACATACCACCTCTGTCCAGCTGAGAAATATATTTCTTAATCCTTTAAAAAGATCTATTTATTTATGTGTATAGGTGTCTGGGTATAATGTGAGAGTGCACTTGCTTTTGTACACACTGAGAGTTCCCAAGAAAGCATCAGGTGTCCACTTCTCCCATGCTACCTATTCCTCTGAGGCAGGGTCTCTCCTTAAACCCTAGCCTGCATATCTTGGCTAGGCTGGAAGCCAACAAACCCCAGTGATCCTTCTGTCTCCTCCTCCCTCAGAACTGAGGTCACCATCATGAACAAGGGATGAACAACTTATTACATGGGTGCTGGGATCTGAACTCAGGCTCAGTAAGCATATTCTGAGCCACACACCCATTTCTCTAGCCCTGAGAATTGTTTTATATGGCCAGTGATCCTAAGGCATTTACCAGTGTCCACCAACCTGCGGTGGATGCCTGGGATCGAAACTCAGGTCATACTTGCACCATCGAGCACTTTGATGACTGAGCCATCTCACCAGCCCCAGGATAGTGTTTTAACTTGTAATAGTCTGCTCTAAGAGGTTCTTATTCAGAACAGCACAGAAACACAATCACCGGAATTAAGAGTCCCTAGACATGAATCTTAATTGTATCCCTATCACCTATGTTATATTGACATTTTAAAAATTAAAATATATACATTGGTACCTTTTTCTTGGTTGGGAGGTGCACATAACAATATGCAAAAAGTCAGAGGACACTTGTGATAGTTGGGTCTCCCCATCCACCATGTGGGCACTGGGGTTCTAACTTGGTTTTCAGGCTTAGTGGCAAGTACCTTTTCCTGAGGAGCCTTCTCAGAGACCCCCTTTTGTGAGACAGGTTCATGGGACACAGCCCAAGCTGGATGCAAATTGGTGAGTTTCCTGTCTCAGCTTTCGAACTGCTAAGATCACAGGCATGTGCTAAGATATCTGCTGTCCTGTGTGTGGTTTAGTGTTCGTTTATTGACAGTATACATGGGTTCTGACACAGTTCCCGAATGTCAGAACAGGAAGCCCCTTCTTGTCTTCTCCCCTCTGCTCTAGGATTACCCCCTAACTTAATTTGAACTTTTTTAGAAAGGGGTCTCTAGCATTTTCTAGCTGACATCTTTTAGATGTACATGCTGGCCTCTTGTTCTCATAGCAACATTCACACATTCCTGCAAGCCAAGGACAAGAGCTTGTCAGCCTTGTCAGCTCAGTTATTCATGTCCAGACCAAATTCTGAATGCAAATCTTTGGTGGTAACACAATGGATCACAGCTGGCTTCCTCAATGGCACTGGTCCACTTGATGTCACTAGCATGGTAGAAGTGGATGGGTTCTGGCAGTTTACCTAAACACAGGCTGGGCAGCAAGTCCATCAATCCAATGAGCCATCTTGCTGGCTCCAGATTATACTTTTAGACTAATATTTAATAGTAGTAAGTGCATTATATTTAAAAATGAAGAAATTACAATGGGGAGGAGCTATCTCTGGGAAACAGGATCACAGTTTAGGAAGGGTACAGGTAGGTGACTACAGATTTCATTATAAATCACGTAGAAGGAGCTGGGTATGGTTGTTTAGGCATGCAACTCCAGTGCCTGTAGGTTGAGGCAAGTAGAGTTTTGCTATAAATTTGAAGCCCATCTGGGGTACATAGTGTCAAGACAATTGGGAATATAGAGTGAAACCAAAATTTAGTTAACAAATATATTTATTAGTAACTATCAACTGTTATGTTAGACCGGCAGAGAAGCTGGCAAGACGTGGTGGGAGGCCAGCAGGCCTGGCTCACCTTAGCTGGTGGCCTGACCTGTCCTAGTGATAAGGCCCCAGACCAAGGGCAGCCCTTTTCCCAATAATTAAATACACCAAGACCTTTTAAGGTTTCAACACTTAGGCCTTAGCTGACTCTCAATTAGCTAATCTAAATTAACCTGACCAAGTATTCTCAATCCACCATATGGCTTGCTATATGCCTGACACTGATATGTCCTTAGACTTCTGAGTCATGGCAGAGGAGAGCTTCCTCTGTATTTTCCCAGGTTTCCTTTCTTCCTTTCAGGAAGCCTCGCCTTCCTATTCTCTCTCTCTCTGCCCAGCTAAATGGCTGTGATCGACTTTTATTATCCAACCAGAGAGTGCCTCAGAAAGGGCGGTACAAGACCTTCACCCAATAGAGTGAGATCCTGTCTGAGAAACAAAAAGGGAGGGTGGAGAGATGGCTCAAAGGTTAAGAGTACTTAACTCTTAACCATTGCTCTATTCCAGAGGACCTGAGTTTGGTTCTCAGCACCAAACTTGGTTCACAACAACCTGTAACTCCAGCTCTAGGGGCTCTGATGCCTCTTCTGGGCTCTGCAGGCATGTGGGTTTTGTTCGTAATTTTCAGAAAAGATTAAGGTAATGGTCCCACCCTCCAGTATATGGTTCATCTTTTTCCACAAGAAACTGATGTGGCCAGTTTTTCATAAAAAACAAAACCTCATTAGTCTTTTGGATATTAAAACTTTTTGTTTGTTTTTCTGAGACAGGGTGTCACTGTGTGGCCTTGAACTCAAAGAGTCCTTCCTTCAACTTAAATTCTTAAATTGAACCAAAGGTAGCCTACACTGCAGCCTAAAGTGCATTTACATCTGAAATGAAAGGACAGTAATTCATATTCACTATTAAAAAAACATACTTCTTAAGGGCCACTAAGATGGCTCAGTGGGTAAAAGCAGTTGCTGTACAAGCCTGGTGACCCAAATCTGATCCCCAGAACCTACCTAAAAAGTCACGTGCAGCCCTGTGCATCTGTAATTGTAGCTTTCTTATGGTGACACGGGAGGTACAGACAGAACTGTGAGAAGCTCAAGGGCAGCAGCAGGAATAAAAGAGTCTTGGCCTCAAATAACAGCCAACAACACAGAAGGAAAGAACCAGATCCCTGAAGCTATGCTGATCTCCAACTAAAGAGTCACACATTAGGAACTGGGAAGTTCCATGTACCCTGGCGACCACTTGGGACACAAGAGCAACTCCCAAGTTCTGTCTTCTATGGACTGTCTAGCCTTTCCTTAAGTATTTTGTATGCTGTGAGCACTCCCATCCTTCGCTCTTGAGCATGCAAACAGAGCTCCTTGCATTCTGGTTATTTCACCACAACTAGTGGAGTGGAGTGCAAATGCCACTTCCTATGTCCCTGGAGGAGTATGTACATCCCCGCTGTGGAGTCCCGGAGCCCTGCTGCTGAGGGCACATGCGGTCTAGGTATCAGGAGCCTGCAAAACAGCCACCTAAAATGGCTGTTAGGAGTTAGCAATAGTTTAATAGTGTAATAGTAACAGTTTAAGTTGAAGTGAAAATTAAATGCATTGAAGTGATGTAATGCTTTAAGATAACCAGATGGCTGTCAGAGGCCAGCTGATGCAGGACTGACAGCTGCTTATCAGCCCTGGCAGAACCCAAAAACTAGGTGTTTCCACTCAGGGAGTTACCCTGAGGAAATGAGTATTTTTTTTTTTTTTGGTTTTTCGAGACAGGGTTTCTCTGTGTAGCCCTGGCTGTCCTGGACTCACTTTGTAGACCAGGCTGGCCTCGAACTCGCAAAGATCCGCCTGCCTCTGCCTCCCAAGTGCTGGGATTAAAGGCGTGCGCCACCACTGCCCGGCAAGGAAATGAGTATAAATATGAGCACAGAATTGTAATAGCGGCCACCATGGCTCCTACAGTTTGCTGTGGATTGTCACTGGTCGCCACTTTGACAGACAATTCCCGAACGTCAGAGAAAAGCCCTCAGCAGTGACCACACCACTGCCACCAGAGACTGAGAGCGGAAATAGACCAGACCCGAGATAACACAGCCAAGCCCACTTCATGGTCAAGCTCTCATCATCATCACAGCAAAGAAGGCAACCACGTTCCGAGCCCTTACCTGCGGACTCTAAGCCTAAGGATCAGGTTCAGTATGTGGCTGTGTTAGGACTAAGTTTAGGACTTCCTGAACTGGGATTGCTGTGTTCATTTGCACTTATTGTAGTTTATGCTTAATTGGAGTAAATACTAAATACTAAAACCTCACCAATTCTGCCTCTTGTATGATTCCCTTAGCCTTCTCTCCCTGAAATCACAGGGGAGTTCTGTGTGCTCGCAACACTGTATTTGTTTTTCTGAGTAGCTATTTGTTCATCCCCTCACTGAGCAAGGGCCATGTTTGTTTTATCACAATTGAGTTTCTGGTGCCTAATATATCGTTTGGTGCAAACAAGCCTGCCCACGGTAGTAGATGAACTACTGAATGCCATCACCAAGTCTGAGAGTCACTCAGACATCCACAGATGAGAAAGTACTAACTACACTGTAAGAAGCAGATATAGACCCATCATAAAAATTATCTTCCTTGCCGGGCGGTGGTGGCGCACGCCTTTAATCCCAGCACTTGGGAGGCAGAGGCAGGCGGATCTTTGTGAGTTCGAGGCCAGCCTGGTCTACAAAGCGAGTCCAGGACAGCCAGAGATATTCAGAGAAACCCTGTCTCGAAAAACCAAAAAAAAAAAAAAAATTATCTTCCTTGTCTCTGAACAGCAGTTTCTGCCAAATGTACTCTCCCAACGTAACACTCTATATACTTCAAACACACACAAGGAGAAAACTATTTCCTGGGACCCTGGGTTATACTTTGTCAGACTAGCAATATTAGCCCTTTATCAGTTAAAGAGGTGACTACAAGGAAGCCAGAGAATTAGGGAATAAGAGACAACACTACTCTCCCTTAAAAAAGAAGTATATAGGGGCTGGAGAGATGGCTCAGCGGTTAAGAGCAGTGACTGCTCTTCCAAAGGACCTGGGTTCAAATCCCAGCACCCACATGGCAGTTTACAGCTGTCTGTAATTGCTGGGCATGGTGGTGTACCCCTTTAATCCCAGCACTGGGTGTGGGGGGGGGGCACGAGGCAGGGGGAGCTCCGTGAGTTCAAGGCCAGCCTGGTCTACAAAGTGAGTCCAGGACAGTCAAGGATACACAGAGAAAAACCGTCTTGAAAAACCTTTTTAAAAAAGTATATATAATTATACATAGTTTAATTATGACATTGCCATCCATCTACATTTTTCTAATAATCATATTCACTCACAGTCCTTCTGTTCCCCTCCTCTAACTCTTCCCCACTGTACTTACCCCATCTTTGAATTTCTTTTTTTTATAATAAACTTTTTTTTTAAACATTTATTAATTTATTACGTATACAGTATTTGCTCTACATAAATGCCCGGGCACAAGATCTCAATGTGAGCCACCATGTGGTTGCTGGGAATTGAACTCAGGACCTTTGGAAGAACAGCCAGTGCTCTTAACCTCTGAGCCATCACTCCAGCCTATCCATCTTTGAATTTCATTAGAGTTGCTTAGAGGAACAGGGGAAGTTCCTTCTGGGGAGAATAGTTCGTACTCCTCTTTTGATAACGTCTTTAAATGTCCCACCTGTCCACCTCACCTTGACTTAAAAGGTAAAGTCTGCTGCTGCTGAGCTCCTGCTTTGGGACTTGTAAACAGGAGGCTGAGTAAACAATAGGTGGGAAGAGGGCATTTGCACCAAAAGGCCAGAGTAAGGAGAGAGAGATTTCTGGGTGGCATGGCTTCCCCACTAGATGCCCAATGAAACAGGCTGGTTTCTGTATCTCCAGGGCAGGTGTCTCTTGCTGCTGTGCTCTCCAGACACGTTGTATATGGTGTCTGCACTTTTCTCTACATTTGCCTAGGACAAGCAGGGTGTTGAGGCCAGGTCTCAGTTAAACACCTTGCCAGTGTCTTTTGCAGGGGTTGAAGCAGGGTCTCATCATGCAGTCCAGGCTTGCCCCAAACTTCCCACATTCAGAAGAGTCCTGGACTTGGTATCTTTAAGACAGAGCCTGAGGGGCTAGAGAGATGGCTAGGCGGTTAGGAGCACTGGCTGGTCTTCCAGAGGACCTGGGTTCAAATCCCAGCATACACAGGCAGTTCACAACTGTCTGTAACTTCAAGACCCTCACATAGATATACATGCAGGCAAAACACCAATGCACATAAAATAAAATTAAAAAGACGTTTTTTGAAATGTGATTAAAAAAACAAAAAGGAGCCTTGAGAGTCAAAGGCTTTGTGGTTACCTTGGGCAACCCTGACCCTCTCAGTGAGTCCTCCTAGGTTTATTCTTTTTAAGGTGACATTCTACATGTCCCATGTCCTTAAAGCCCATGAAGTGCATGTGATCACTGGTGCCCCATGTGCACAGGTGAGAAACCAAGTCCCTTCAGGACTAAAGAACAAGCCCAAACCATAAGATAGCAAGTGGCAGGGCAAACTATCAAACTTATATTTTTCCATATAGACAGTCTGTAATAATGACTATAATAAAGGTTCAGGCCAATAATTTAAATGTGGAATATACAGAATAATTCATAGAAAATTCTAATTTAGTTATCTTGACTATCATTTTTTTTCCTTACCCACTCACTGCAGGGATTTGGCCTGATAAATCTGGAGTAGAAAATGAGGTCTCCTACAATCTCAAGTACAGTGAACATCTAAGAACCAACCATCAATGACTTCTGACAGCCTCAGAACATACTTTTATTTGGTATTTTGAAAACTGAGATCCAGGTTACACAGTATGTTTCTCGTATTCGGGGGTACAGTTCTGCTGTTCTTAGCACATTCAGAATGAGTACAGCCAAGAGTACTAAGTGCTTTGTGACACTTCCATACTTTTCCTTTTTTTGACTACACAAAGGGAGCTGCTGGGCTCCTGAGAGGCTGGAACTGGGTAGAGGGAAGTATATGTGGGCCTGAGCTGGTTGCAGAAATCATGACAGCTTTGATTACCAACTACCGAGCATGCATGGACATAGATGAATGTCTAAAATATATAGTTGAGTGTTTTCAACAACTTAACCTCATTTCCTATCTGGGAGAGATCCCCCCCCCCCCCCAGTCAAGGTTCTCTGTGTAGCCTTGGCTGACATAGACTCAACTTGTAGGCCAGGCTGGCCTTGAACTAGCAGAGATTCATTCACCTGCCTTTGCCTCCCAAATGCTGGGATTAAAGACGTGCGCCACCACTACCGATTGGCAAAGATTCTTATTCAGACTTTGATGCCTTTCTTAGTGGGGAGGTCATCAAGCTCCTTTTGCTTCTGAAAGACTAGGCTAGTAAATGACAAAAGGGCATTAATGAACATTCCTAGAGAGCCAAGCTTGTTCATATCAGGTATTTCTGTTGTTAAATACTCAAGATCTTCATTCAAACAGTCTTCCATTCCAGAACATGGTTGAAAACACCAGTCACTACTTGTGGACTGCGGCCTCCACTGTTCCTTGCTGTGTAGTCTTCTGGCCCATCTCTGGTGGATCTCTGATGGGTTAGCTGGAGATAGATCTTTGCCTTACTTTGGATGGATGCTCTGGAACGCTGGGTTCTCAGCTCCTGGTAGAGTGGTGTCTCCATCTTTCTGATGTGTCTTCCTCCTCAGTACTAAATCCCTCCAATGGGCCAGCAAGTGAGCTCTTCAACATAGAAGCACTGTCTCCACTTCACACCTATGTTGCAGGATGTTTTTGTGCTCTGTGTATTCAAATGCTGATTTGTGTAGCCAGAGTTCTGGTTGAAGTTCGGAAGTTGCCATAGTCATTTCTATGAAGCATCTCCTGTCTCAGTGTTGTGTAAACAAAGAGCTGAACAGCCAATAGCTGAGCAGGATAGGATAAGGCTGGACTTCTGATTCTAGTCAGGGATATCCAGATGGAGAGACAGGAGAGGTCACCATGTGGGAGTCACCTTGAGGACAAACAGATGGAACAGGAGTAGCCAGAGCAAGAACAAGACGGCAGGTAAATGTGTACATGGTGGGAAGTAGGCTTGCCCAGCATAATTGGGTTAGAATATCTGAGGATCAGCCTAGCTGTAGTGCCTAAAGCTTATTAATAAATGTAATAGGTCTCAGTGTCATTATTTGGGAGCTAGAGTGGGCATAAAACCCCCCATACTTTTATTTTCATACTCCCATGCTTGTATATAAATTAGTCTGGTTCACTTTTGAAGGCTTGCATCGGTAACAACCATGTGTGTGCAAATGAGAACTCTAAAGGTGGAGATTGCAAATGAATTTGTAATCATTGATGTAGCTGCCCTCTGGGCTCCACACATACCACCCACTCTAAAACTGACAAGTTCAAGGCCAGCCTCAGGTAGACATCAGGGTCAAGGCTATCCTAGGCTATATGACACCCTTTCTCAAAACCAACCAACCACTAAAATATCAAGAAATTCAATTACCAGCATCACACAGCACACACATTCTAAAAAAAGGCTAATGAAGATTATCAATGAGCAGGAATGAAGAGGGTGCAGCTATTCGGTCTAGGTAAGGTCACTTACCAGCAGCCTTACAGTATATGAAAAGACTGTTACACAGACCAAGGGAGAGGGGCTGGAGAGACAACCCTTAAGAACACTTCCTCTTCCTGCAGTGGTACTGAGTTTGGTCCCAGCACTCACATCAGGTGGCTTAGAACTGCCTGTAACTCCAGTTTCAGGGGACTGTAACATTTCTGTCATGCCCCAACTCCAATAAAAAATAAAAAAATAAATCTAAAACCAAAGAAAACTCTTTTCTTTACCTTTACTCTATTCACTAAAGAAAGGCAACAAAAATATATTAATTTGGGCTGGAGATCTGGCTTAGCTGGTCTTCTAGAGGATCTCGGTTCAATTTCCAGCACCCACATGGTGTCTCATAACCACCTGTTAACTCCAGTTCCAGGGGATCCAACACCCTTTTCTGGCCTCAGCAGATGCCAGACATGCAAACAGTGCACAGACATACATGCAGACAAAATACCCAAACACATTACATCACAGAAGAAAAGTGGTGGCTCCAAGACTTGCTAAAGACTTTTGTGGCAAGAGCAAAGGGCTACGGAGGCTAAAACAAAAACTCAAACAAAACCTTGTATGCCTGAACTGATCTGGACTGTATAGAAGTTACACAGAATAGTACAAAGGAGTCTCTCACCTATGGCCGAGGCTCCAGAGCTCTAACCCAGCATGCATGAGAGTGCAACACTGATTCCCAGCATTGGGGCAGGGGGAAAATCCCTCAGTAGATCCTCAATACCACATCTATCAGGATTTTGTCTGAATTTTGGAGAGCAATTTTCAGACATTTTCCCTTATCCCTAAAAGTTTCATTCCTACTTCCTGAAAACAAGGATATGCTCCTGCCTGAGCAGTGACACTAAATTTGTGAAATTAAAAGTGATATATTATTTAAGCTACAAATTTTACTGGAACTTCCCTGTCTTTTTTTTTTTTTAAATCTAATTATTTTGAGACAGGGTCACTCTCTTGTAGCCTGGACCCCTTCATCTTGAGTCTCCTCCTGGCTCCCAAGGGCAGGAATTGTAAGCATCCAGTGCCATGCCCAGCTCCCTAAAGTTCTTTAAAGAAAAAAAAAAGTAGACTTGGCCTGCTGATTCTTTACAGAATATTTGAGATGTAATCCCAGCACTTGGGAGGCAGGCAGAGGCAAACCGATCTGAGTTTGAGGCCACTGTAGCTACCGGACAGCCAGGGCTACACCGGTAGACTGTCAGTTAAAATCTCATCTTCACAGTGATGAATTAATGCCTAGGCTCAGAAGACAAAACTGCAAATTTGGGCGCATGCTATAACACTTATGTTAGGTCTCAAACCTGGGAAAAACAGCTGCGTTGCCTATTAACATATCAAAGCTGACCGATGTCAGTAATAAACCACCTGTGTCTCATGATTGAATTAAAAAAAAAAAAAAAGGTTTTGTGGATCCCCTAACAACTCGAGTAGATGGCTGTCTCTGACTTGGGACTCTGTTGCCCATCTTTGGATCCCTTTCCTCTAGCTGGGCTGCCCTGTCTGGCCTCAGTGGGAGAGGAGGTGCTTGATGGATTGGGGAGGTACGGTGCTCCCCCTCTCTGAGGGAATAAGGATAAAAACATCCTCTAAACTCCTTAGTTTTTTACCTTCTCAACTAGTCTGTCTGTCCCAGCAGGTTTCAAGTCAACTGCCTACGACGCAGGCCCCAGGTGTGACTTCGAAATCTGCATCCTAGACCGTCCCAAAGCCCTAGGTGGTCCAGCTACACAGACTGCTCCAAAGTGGACCGTGCTTCCCTTGCTCTAGGTGAACCCTCAGAACCTGGGCATCAGCACAGCGAATCAGTCTGCACTTATCTCTCACTTCCAGGCCTTGATCAGCATCCCAGCTTTCCTGAGCCCCTGACAAGGTCCCAATTATCACCCCTTTTTCCACAAAAGAAACCTGGGATGTTAGGTCTTCCACCCAGGCGGAAGGGCCGAGGTGCCTATTAACATATCAAAGCTGATACTGGCTGCCAGGTTCTCCCAGCATCCCTTAGTCCCTACCTGTTTACAGGGTCCTCTTGTCTGGTATACCTTGCCCCCTTACCCTGAATTCTCCAGACTTTGGACTACCCTTCCCCCAATAACCCAGCCATTTTGGCTGCTCCAGTCCCCCGCCTCCTTTTGGTCTGTTGGCCACTGCTCCCGATTGCCCTCTCTCCATCTTCCCTCTCCTCACAAAGCCCGTCTCAGCATCATGTTCACTCTGGACTCTTCCAGATGCTATGTTCTCCCCCATATCTGTAATCTCTCTCCCTCTCTAGTTTTTGAGACAGGGTTTCTCTGTGTAAGAGCTCTGGCTGTCCTGGAACTCGCTTTGTAGACCATGTTGGTCTCGAACTCACAGAGATCGGACTGCCTCCGCGTCCATGATCGCCGGCTAAAAAACCTTCTCCACCAGAACCTAGAAGCAGCCATGTCCTCCTTTCCTTCCCTTCGTTCATTCACATTACTCTACAAATACTTGTTGAAGGCAGAGCGCATGCCAGGCTGCTACAAGCACTAAGAATCTACCCAACAACAACAACAACAAAAATCTTGTCAAGGTAAATCCAGCTTGACAAACTGAACTAAATTTTAAGAACTGTTATAAAACAGAGAATCCAGCTTTTTAAAATGGGGGGGGGGGAAGCCTCTGCAAAGCCAGGCAGCTGTGAGATTCGTGATTCTGGCTTCCTACTGCGCCATCTCCTAGTAAAAGCGCTGACTTTAAGTCTTCGGTTCTTTGAAACTCGTTATACAAACGACGAATCCAAACTCCAAAGTTCCGTCGGGGCCGCTTCAGGTGTGGCTGTAATCACTTTCTCCGCAACGCTCGCTTGCCCGACGCGGGGCCTCCCGGCCTGGTGGGCGGGCTGAGCGTTCCTGCCGAGTCCCGTGCCCCGTCCAGGTGTTGCCTCTTCGGCGGAGCTGAGCAACCGAGGACACCGCGTCTCGAAAGGCCCGAGGCGACGCGGCCCGGGGGAACCGGCTCTTCCAAGCGGCCTCGCCCACTGCAATGCAATCTGGGTGGTTTTTCCAGATTCCCCGCCCAGTCCCAGCGGCTGGCTCAGAGACGCCGGGGCTAGGGCGGGGTGGGGGCAACTGAGGATCCGGGTGGCACCAGCGCCCTCTCGGGGGGCTGAGTGCGAGCCAGGCCTCCCCTAGCTCTCCGGGACGCGGCTGCCACCTGCGCCGCCGGCCGCACCTCGTTTTACCGGGAAACGCGCAACGCTAGCCTCCGAGTCCCGGTGTCTCGGCTCCCACTGGGAAAGTCTAGTCTCTAGTTTCACCTGACAAGCATCCTCCCCCTTGCACTCCCCAGGAGGGTACCGATGGCTTCCAGCGGTTCCAAGGGTGTGGCGGGTTCATTTGGCTCCCAAGAACACGCAAGGCCGCACACCTGGCGCCGAGCTAGTAAGGCTTCCGACGGAATTCGGCTCTCTAGACCGGATTGAAATGAAACTCGAGGGAACTACACCTCGGGCGCTTTTCTAGAAGGTCAACACGACCTACCTTGC
Source organism: Lophiomys imhausi (assembly GCA_907164525.1). Classification (NCBI taxonomy): domain Eukaryota; kingdom Metazoa; phylum Chordata; class Mammalia; order Rodentia; family Muridae; genus Lophiomys; species Lophiomys imhausi. The sequence goes on along the minus strand of CAJQZJ010034075.1, from coordinate 6,824,020 downwards.
CCCTTGGTGGCTCGTGGCGGGGCTGGGGTGATTGTGGTGGCGGCGCAGGAGACCTTGGCCAAGTCACACCCTCCCAAGAACACAAGTCCAAAGGCAGGAAATTTAGCAAAAACCTTGTCTAGCCTGATTCAGGAAAGCTTTTATGAGGCCTGAGGGGCAGATGCATTTTATTTCTGGTCCAAGGCAAATCGCCGTGCTCGGGTCCTGGAGGGCGTTCCGATCTTGAACGAGCTGCCGGCACGACGACGTAACAGTGTTTGCTAGAGAAGGGGCTACGGGGTCCTTCCCCCCCGCCAGGTCCCCCAGTCGCTGGGAGCACTAAGACTGCGTCCCGGGACCTGCCTAGGCAGCGGGGCGTCAGGAGTGGGGGTGCCCTCCCGCGCCATTAGGGGCAGGGCCCGCAGGACTTCCTCCGGCTGTTTGCATGGCCAGGTGTGCTGGGCTCGGCAGCAGCCTTTCCCGGGTTCCGCAACTGCCGGCGCCGCCGTAGGCCGGTCCCTCCCAGGCGCCGCGCCCTGGCCCTCACCTCTGGCCCTCTTTTGCCTCTCGGCGCCTTGGCCTCTCGAGCGACCCCTTAGCTTCCCCTCCCCACCCTCCACCGCCAAGCCTTCCCTCCCCAAATCCCTCAACTCTCCCTCCCGGAGCAGGGACCCTTCCCCGCCGTCGCACCCCTCCCCCCAGGTCCGACCTAGGCTACCTACCCAGTGACCACCCTCCCCTTCCCTCTTCCTCCTCCTCCGCAGCCCTCAGCCTCCCCATTCATCCAGCCTTTGTCTCCCGCCCCCTCCTCTCCCTCCCCCGGCTCCCCCCACCGCTGCCACGTCGTGGTTTGAAGGAGCCAATGGGCGGGCGCCGCCAGGTGTCTCTTACCTGCACCACGTGGGGGAGGGGGAAAGGGGCGGGGAGGTAGAGCCACATCCCAAAACAGAAAAGCTTTCAGCCATTGCGCGCGCCTGCCGTGGGTGCAGCCCGGCTCCTCGGGTTCTTTTTTTTTTTTTTCATAGACGCACCGGCAATTGTATACAAAAAGGGCAGGCCTGCTGCTCCCTCCTTCCAACCCCCCTTCCTGCCCAGGGTGTGGAGCGCCGGCCAGGTGTGGGCTTGGGTGGCAGGTTACCGCCTTTTGCCCTGGCGGCCGCGAAGAGGGGGGTGGGCGCTTTCTTTTTCTCCTGGGAGAGGGTTTTTAGCACAGGTTTTCTCATTCTCACTTCCAACCCCACCTCGCCACCTCCCGATCCCCCTCCTCCCCCTCCCCACCTATCGTCATGACGGCGTCTCCGGATTACTTGGTGGTGCTCTTTGGGATCACTGCTGGGGCCACCGGAGCCAAGCTGGGTTCGGATGAGAAGGAGCTGATCCTGCTGTTATGGAAAGTCGTGGATTTGGCCAACAAGAAGGTACTTCACCATGCTCTGGTCCAAAGAAGGAGTGGGGCAAGAACTTTATTGTAGAAGTTGGAGAGTGGATAGAGGGTTTCTTTCGTCTTTCTTTTTGCACGCTTATGAAGCGGGGCCCCGAGGCCTAGAGAGTCCATAGCAAAAGCCACCTTGGAGCCATTTAAGTCTTCCGAAACCTGGCCATGTAGAAAGGCCCCGCGCCACCGAGCCGCGTTCTCTGTGGGTCGCTGGGCGCCTGTGCCAAGCTAGTGGTTCCTGGGGCGCTAGAGTCCCCTCCAGGGCCTAGGCGACTTGATCCGGGTAGTGTGGGGGTGGGGCAGGGGAACCGCGACAAGATCCCTGAGCGTCTGGGGAGCATTGATTCTGCTGCTGGGTGCCTGTAGAGCCTCGACCATCCCCGGGGAAGAGGAAGAATTATCGTATTTGAAAAAGGGGAAACTGACCCCCTGTTCTCCACTGCTCGCCCCCGAGGTGGGACAGTTGCACGAAGTACTAGTTAGACCGGATCAGTTGGAACTGACGGAGGAATGTAAAGAAGAAACTAAAATAGACGCCGAAAGCCTGTCTTCTGCGCCGCAACTGGACCAAGCCCTCCGACAGGTGACAGTTTGGGGCCGGCCACGCCGCCCACCCCCATCCCGGCGGCCCCCCAGACCCGACCCAACCCAACCCTGCGGCTCCACGCCCTCGTGGGGCGGTCTCCCCGCTTGTTTCTGGGGCGGGGTGGCGAGATCCCAGCGTTGTGTGTAGGAGTCCGGCCTGGGGGCGGGGGAGGGCCGTTCTGGAGTGGGTGCTGTGTTTGGCTTCCTGGCCCCCAGGGTTTTAGAATTGAGATTCGCTCGAGTTCCTGTTGCCTTCTGAGTAGTTCTTTGGGCGGGAGAATCAGCCGCGTTTTACCCCACCGACAGCTCAGCGAAGTTTAAATGCCAGCTCCAGCAGCTCCAAGCTCGGACTGAGCGGGGTGCGGGTTTGTAGCCCAGCCCCTGGGATGGAGGCACATTGGTGGAGAGGGGCAGAAGGCCAGTGCTAGCTACGACCATAGTTTGATTTGCATTGCACCTGAATGCCCGCCTGATTTCAGCCGGGAAGTCTCAACTTCCGAAGGCTTGGCATCCTCGTTACTTCTTTAGTGCCTTGATTGAGATCCCAGGGAGCGGTTGCAAGTACAGACCTGTGGGGCCGTCGGTTGGGTCATCGTCGAGCTGGCGGGATCCCCTATTGAGGTGACCTAAAAACTGGCTGCTGTGGGTGCTGACGGCTGCTAGAATCCGGCGTAGGGTGGGTCCCAACACCCGTGCAGCGAAGTATGCTTTGAATTTCCCAGCCTATGCCTTAGCACACGCGTTTCCAATTAAAGGGATAGGGTATATCTAGAGTATTTTCTAAGAAAATTGATGCCCGCTTTAAGAATTCTGCTTATTCATTACCCCTCTTGTTTATCGGAAGTGGATGCCTTAAGCCTGAAACATCCAAATATTGAAAAAGTAACACTATAAAATGATGTAATTTGAAGGCAACCTGTTAGAGATCTGATTAGCCTCATCCTGGTTATAAGAGCTACTGGGAAGTGACACTAACTTTAACTTCTCCCGAACAAAACCTGCAGATTGATTGGAAAGCTCCCTTGAGTAGGGGAAAGCGGCAGGTTCGTGGGAAAAGGAGTCTTTGTGATGATGTTGCCCAGGTATAGTGTCCTGCTTCCGAGTCTTCAGGACGACTCTTTGTCTGATTCTTTTCCCTTTGATATGCTTGCATAGTCTGCTCTCGTTGCATCCCTCGTGTGTGTCTCTTCTTTTTGCAGTTTAACCTGTCAGTGAGCAATGAGCTCAACATTGGGGTAGGCACTTCCTTCTGCCTATGTACTGACGGGCAACTTCATGTCAGGCAGATCCTGCATCCTGAGGCTTCAAAGAAGGTAAGTGTGCTGGCTTCCAGAAAAGCGGGTGTTCTCTTAAGAAACACAAAAACAAATGGTTTATCCAAATCTGTTTTGGCTTCTGGAAGGACAGATGTATTTTCATCCAAATTATCCTACTTTGAAAGAAGTGCAAGATGGGGAGTTAATTCTTTAATGGTGTAGATTTTCGTTTTGGAAAGATAAAAATGTTCTAGATCAAAAGGATGGTAGGTGACCGTAACAAAGCCTTAGTGAACTTGAAGTTGCTCTACTTGCAAATGAAGAAACTGGAGGCTGAATGTGTAGCTTAAGAAGGGTTAACATGTAGATTTTACCACAATTAAAAAACACATAATTTTCATGGAGATATCTGGGATGGCAGTAACTTATAGGTATCCTTTGGTGATTTAAAATGTTTTGTTATGTTTCAGCTTGACATCCATTTTCCAAAGCATATACAAAATTTGAATCTTTGTTATTGTACTGCATTTCACATAAGAAAGTTATCAGAAGCCGGGCGGTGGTGGCACACGCCTTTAATCCCAGCACTTGGGAGGCAGAGGCAGAGGCAGGCGGATCTTTGTGAGTTCGAGGCCAGCCTGGTCTATAAAGTGAGTCCAGGACAGCCAAGGATACACAGAGAAACCCTGTCTCGAAAAACCAAAAAAAAAAAAAGAAAGTTATCAGAAATTATTATTGTGATAATTTTCTTATGTGAAATGCTTTATCCTTCAAAGAGAATCAAAGACATTTTAAACTTATAAAATACTTTTAAGACTGCTTAGTAACAGTTACCATATAAGTAGTAAAATGACATTTTAGAACACTTCCCTTTGAAGTAAATGTTCAAAACTGAATTTTAAAATTGTTTCCTTTTTGCAAATATGTGAATTTTTTTGAGAGAGCCCAGGCCAGCCTCAAATTTATGTCATTCCCATCTCATCTGTTCCTGGAACTACAGGGGTACATTGAAACCTTGTATCAGTGGGTACTAACTTTTCTCATGTGGAAAAGAATACAAAATAATCACTGAGTCTTACCCTGGATCTACTGTTTCTCTCCTGGAAAGAATATTTTTGTAGGACATTGAGGAGCATGGACAGGTCACCCAGTGTAGCCAATTTGTGCTAATGTATTCCTACTAACAACTCAGATCAGTTGTGTTGTGAGCTGCAGTAGACAGGCACATTCAGGGCACTGTGAGGCTAAGAAAGTTGGTAGGCTGGAATTGAAGGCACAGGCAGGTACAGTTAATGCTGGCTTGTCTTTGCCTTTATTCTCTTAAAGTAGGAACAGCTGGTAAGTTAGTTAAACGTGTAATCATTTGAAAAGTCTGTCTGCAGGAGAATCTCCAGGTCTTCCACCTTGAAGGCTGGATCACTCAGTTTATAGGAATCTCAGTAGCCAGTTGATGTTACAGAATTGTACACTGGTAACTGTTGTTGACACAAAAGTACAAAGGAGTCCCTTCCAACCCCCCAAGGTATAGAGGAAGGGCCCAGAATTAATTCCTTCTTTCAGTACTGGCAAGAGGGAAATGGGTTTTTACTATTGGTCACCCCTCCCAACTTTTTTTTTTTTCCAACACAAAGGATATCCTTTATTAAGCAAGACATAGAGGCAAGGTGGTTGAATTTGAATTGGGCAGAAACAGCAACAAAGAGCTCTGCCAGAATGACTTTTAAAGAGAAAAAGTGTAGAGTCAGAGTCCAAGAGGGAGGTTCCTTTTAGCAGTTTCTCAGAAAGGTGGGTTATCTTGTAAACTTTTTTTTTTTTTAGTGTGTGATATTTTCATTTATGTAGGTCTATAATATAGACACAAACATGTACACACACGTATACGTGTGTCTATATTATACATATAAACATACATGTCACACATGTCAGGGAATACACATACATATAAACACATATCTACATATAAACAGATGCACATACAGATGCACTCATACACATATGCATATTCACATACACACATGAACATACACAATGCATATAATGTTTATATGTTTTAATAGACATATCCAGGGACCCTCCCAACTTTTTTGAGATGATCCTATAGCCCAGGCTAACCTTTCACTCTGTAGCGTAGGATGACTCTTACTGAAGAGTCTCCTGCTTCATTTTCTCAGCTGCTGGGTGACTGGTAAGGGCCACTGTTCTCAGCAGTTTCTTCTGATACTTTTTAGATGGATTGCTTTGCAGGGGTGAAAACCTCCAGGGAAAAATTAAGGTAGTTTCCTGAGCCATTTCTATTAAGATAAATTAAATATAAAAATCTAAAAGAAAGAGTGTTGTAATGAAAATGATATATATTCATTTACAGACACAATGGCAAAACATGAAAGAAAATAAGTCACAAATTTTTCCCGACAGTAGCATGTTATGTTCTCTAGACCTAATAAGCAAGCAGCATCTGTACCATACAAACCTGTTTCGTTTGCTTTATAATTTAGTGTAACGTCAGTACATTGATAAACACTAAAATGCTAAGTATTTTAAGTGGGAATAGAAATTTAAACTTTTCCCATTGTGTGAGTTGTTGCTGTAGATTATCATGACAATAGGGCATTGTGAGGACTCAGGCTTTATGTAGTTCTTCAGATCTATTACTGAGCTTTGATAATGCTGATTTCAGATACAATATGTGGAAATCACGCTGAATAGAATTCACTAAAGAATATATTACTGTATATTCAGCAAACATTAAAAATACTCATTTCCGTGGTGGTGCGCACCTTTAATCCCAGCACTCGGGAGGCAGAGGCAGGTGTAGGCCACTCTGGTCTACAGAGTGAGTCTAGGGCAGTCAAGGACACACCAAGAAACCTTGTCTTGAAAAATGCAAAAAAACAAAAACAACAGCAAAAAAAGTCCCCATGTATTTCTTGACTAGAGAGATATCTTAGGAGTTAGGAGCACTTGCTGCTCTTGAAAAGAACTTGGGTTTGGTTCCCAGCACCCACATGGTGGCTCACAACCATCTATAACTCTGGTTCCACAGGATCCAACATCTGCTTACAACCTTTGTGGACACCAGGCCTACATGTTTTGTACATATGTACATGAAGGCAAAATACTCAAACATTAAATTTTTAAAAATTAAAAACTCATGCATTTCCTTTTTTAAAACAGTAAGTTGAAATTTCAAGTTAATGAATACAACTATTTGTATTCATGGTATATATATAAAATAGTATTAGGTATATAATATAATATATGTACTATATATAGTGAGAATATATAACATGCTAATGTCAGGGAAAACTTTGAGTTATTTTCTTTCATGTTTTGTCATTTTGTGTATAAATATTGAAATTAAAAACAAAAACTAGGACTGTCCATGGCTCAGCAGGTAAAGATATTTGCCTCCAAGCTGGATGGAGTTCAGTCCCAAGACCCACATGATAGAAGGAAAGAACCTGACTTTCCCATGACCTCCATGTGTGTGCCCTGCCCACCAAATAATGTAAAAAGGGGGGAAATCTAAATTCTGTCTTATAAAAAATTATTTTTAGCCAAAAATAGTGATCCATACCTGTAACACCAGCACTCATGAAGCTGAGCCAGAATATGAGTTCAAAGCCAAGTTAGGGTCATATAGTAAGTTCCCAACAAAAAGCAGAAGTTGAGAATTACTTTCATGACTGAGGATTTACCTCAGTTGATAGCATGCTTATCTGGCATCCTGGGTTCAGTCTCCAGGGTGCATAAAGCTAGGTGAATGTACTAGGGAGCACATTCAAGGGGATGCGAATCAGAGGTTCAAGGTTTAGCTATGTGTGGTGGTGCACATCTTTAGTACTAGCACTTGGGATGGAGAGGCAAGTGAATCTCTGAGTTTGAGGCCAGCATGGTTGCCGGGTTATGGAGAGAGAGAGATCCTGTCTCACAAAAAAAAAAAAAAAAAAAAAACCTTAAAAAAAGTTCAAGGCTTGCCCAGCTTTGAGTTTGAGGTCAACTGGGGTTACAAGGAAACTATCTTTAACAGAGAAAAAAAAAAAGAAGCCAAGTGCGGTGGTGCACACCTTGAAGCCCAGCAGCACTCAGGAGGCAGAGACAGGTATATCTGAGTTCAAGGTCAGCCTGGTCTACAGAATGAGTCCAGCACAGTCAAGGATACACAGAGAAACCCTGACTTGAAAAACCTAAAAAAAAGAGAGAAAGAAAGAAAACAAAACATTAACAGAAAACCCAAACCGATGGTGTAGTATTTATATGCACGATGATCTTTACCAGCCATAAGAGTGGTGCTCAGAGCTAAGAACAGTGGGTAACTACTACTCCTTTGCCTTGACTTAAGGTACCTTTCCTTTTTGGTCTGTTGCTAGGAATTGAACCCCTGGAGCCTTGCCCATGTGAGGCAAGCACTCTACCACTGAGCTAGCTCTGGCCTTTTTGAGAAAGTCTTGGTCTATGACTCAGGCTGGGTACGATCTCACAGTTCTCCAGCCTCCACCTTGCCTAGTTAGGATGCCTTTTTGCTTAAATTTTACTATGGTGTGTGTGGTGCTAGCATGCCACACTCTGCAAGTTGAGGTCAGGGGATAACTTGTGGGAGTTCATTCTCTCCTTCCACTGTTCTGTGGGTTTCAGGGATCAAACTCAAGTCATTAGGGTTAAGTGTCTTATTATTATTTTTTTTTTAAATGTGTATTGGTGTTTTGCCTGCATGGATTTTGTGTTCTGTGTGTATGCATGCCTGTGGAGTCTAGAAGTTTATGTCAGATCCCTGGGCCTGAGCACTATCATGTGGGTTCTCAGAACTGAATAGGCACTCTTACCTACTGAGCCCTCTCTCCAACTTCTGTGATGCCTATCTTTAAAATAAAGTTTGAGTTTTTAGATATACCCAGAAAATATATGAGCAAAAGATTAATATGGAATGCTAATTTGGCACAAAAGGGATCTTTTCCAAAAAATAAGGATGATATTACTCCTTGTTTAGTACCAAATATATGTATTACTGGGACTCAGCTGTAGTTAGAACTACAGAATCTTACCATTTAATCTTAGCTTATCTGTGTAAAAACTGATACCTGGAAACACAGATGGTCTAAAATGATTATGGCTGGAAAAAGTGTACTACCTGAAAAATAAGAGCGCGTCAGAAAAGGTTTGAGTATCAGGCAGGTATGGCTCAGCAGTTCAGGACCCAGACACCTGGCAACCCACAATTCCTGCAGCTTCTGTTCCAGAGGCTCTGACAACCTCTTCTGGCCTGTTGGAGAACCTACACACATCTGGTGCATGTTCAGACGAATAGAAACATACACATAAAACAAAAAGTGGCTTGGTTGGAAGGCACATTGGACCACAAGCGTTGTATCCATTTTGTTAAAATGAGATGACTTTTGTGAATTTGCTACAGGGTCTAGTGCATTATCATGACCAAGAATCAAAATAAAGCCATTCCACATTGAATTTTGTATTTCTAAAAATTGTGGTAAAATGTTACTTAAATTTCATTCTTAGGTTCCTAGTTAGTAGTAGAGAAATATGGACCAGACTCACCTAGTTAACAACCTCCTCCTTACCCTCCCTCAGAATGTATTACTACCTGAATGCTTCTATTCCTTTTTCGATCTTCGAAAAGAATTCAAGAAATGTTGCCCGGGCTCTCCTGATATCGACAAGCTGGACGTTGCAGCGATGACAGAGAGTATCCTTTATGTCACTTAAGATTGCTTCTTCCTACCTGACCCAACTCTTTTATTTTCTGTTATTTTGGGGGTTTTGTGTGTGTGTGTGTTTTCTTTTTAGTTTTGGAGATGGATCTTGTATGACCTGGAACTCGTTATGCAGTGGAGGGAGGCCGCCTTCGAACTTGCAACTGTCCTCCTGCCTCAAACCTCCCCAGTGCTGGAATTAAAGGTGGTGGCCACTGTACCTGGCTCAAGAAAGATGCTTTAAACTTTGCCAGTGTGTGGATGAAATTGTTCCTGTCCAGAATGTGTCAGCATACTGTACCAGAAGAGCTACTAGTATAAACTATATTTCAGAGTAGTCATGACCAAACTTGAGCAGTTACGTGATCTTACGAGTTCATTTATGTGAGGCAGTTAGGTTTCTGATAATATGTGAGTGTATCGTGTATCTGTATATTTGTAAAAAGATGCACACACGTTTGGTAGATTAGATGAAACAGGAAGACTCCACTTTGCCTACAGGTCCCAGAGCTACTTGTGGGTGATTACCTTGGTCTTGGGGTCTATTTTAGCTTCTTCACAGTAGGTAAGATTTTGTTTTGAAGGACTGGGTGCCCTTTTAACCTGACCTGTTTCAAATATATACCAACCAGATCTTGTGATTATACTAAGATATTTGGGGTCGTGATAAAACGCAGGGACTATGCCAGACTTAGTGATACACACCTTTAATCCCAGTACTTGGGAGACAGAGGCAGATGGATCTCTGAGTGTGAGGCCAGCCAGGGCTACATACTGAGACTGTCTCAAAATGTTGGGGGGAGGGGAACAGGTTGTTTTGTAAGTACTTAACAAAGATAATATTTTTATTTCATTTTATCTTTTTTTTTTTCTTTTCCTCAAAACAGGGTCTCACTGTGTAGTTTGGCTGCCCCGATAGAACTCACTATGGAGACCAGGCTGGCCTCAAATTTTCACCTTTCTCTGCCTCCCAAGAGCTGGGATTAAAGGTGTGCGCCACCTGGCTATGAAGATAGTATATTCAATGTTTCATATATTGTTAAATTGTTTTAATGGTTAGAAATCTCATGAACCATCGTTTTGCATCTGTGGAATCACTTTCATATGCTAGTAACGCGACAGAAGGGAGCCTGAGAATTGGGTTAGGTGGTTCCTTGAAAGCCACTTTAGGGGGTCCTGGGGGTGGTGGAGAGATGGCGCGGCAGTTAAGGGCTCTTGCTTTCGTCTACCTGGGTGGCTCACAACCGTCTGTAGCTGTAGGTCCAGGTGCTGTTCTCATCATATTGGTAAAAATGTCGGTTGCCGTACGCATGGGGTCCTCTATATAGGCATTTAAAGTGTTCTCGGGTAGCTGACAATTTAGAGAACTCTTTATAAAACTTACTCCACTGTCCCTTTCTTCTAACCGTGTCCTTGGCATCGGTAAGGTAGAGGCTGTGGCAGTGGTTGAGGAGTGGTACTTGGCTTGCTTCCTTGCTCTGCTGTTCTGCCCAGGGTGTTTTAGCAGCCGACCTTCAGAGAGGGGGTAGCATGAGGTGCCAGCAGTTTTGTCTGCTGTTCCTGCTAACCTTACTTCAGCAAGCAAAGTTGGCAGCTCTTCTTCAAGTGATAAAAATCAGAAATATTTGTCTCTAGTAAACAGGTAAATTGTGACTAAGTCAAGCTGAACTTCCTCCTGCATGCATTATTCTTGAAATTGAAAGTAGAGCTGGTGGCAGTTTAGCAGTGCATCTGATTAAAAACAAAGACAGGATTTTGTTTCTTAACATGTAATTCGTATAGGGGCTGGAGATGTAGCTCAGTGAGTAGCTCCGGGTTGGATCACACATGCAATCCCATCCTTTGGCAAGTAGAAGCAGGAGTATCAGAGGTTCAAGGTTATCCTCAGTGAAGTAGCAAATTCCAGGCCAGCCTCGGCTATTTGAGGCCCTGCCTTTAAACAGAAACAAAAAAAATGGATTCTTCCATGTTAATATGGAAATGGTCCTGAATTTGGAAACTTGAAGATAATCATTAAACATATTTGATGGAGATTCTTACATTGCCCCACTAGTAACAGAGTGTGTAGTTGACATACTTTTTAAGTTTTTCTCACTGTACAAATAGTTGCATTATTTAAATCTTGTTAATTTTTTCATTTGGTCTCATGTAGCCTAAGCTGACCTAGAATTTGCTACATCATAAAGGACAATTTCAATCCTGGTCCTTCTGCCCTGAATCTCTTTAAGTGCCAGGATTATAGGTATGCACTGCCCTCCCCAGCCTGTTTTTTGTTTTGTTTTCTCAAGACAGGGTTTCTCTGTATCTGGCTGTCCTGGACTCACTTTGTAGACCAGGCTGGCCTTGAACTCACAGAGATCTGCCTGCCTCTGCCTCCCGAGTACTGGGACTAAAGGCATGCGCCACTACCACCTAGATAGATAGTTCATCTCTTTTTTAGTGATGCATATTATTTTCTGGATATACCACAATTCATTCACTCTCCTACTGAAAACTTTGTTGATTCTCAGTTGTGACAATTACGAATAAAATTACCGTAAACCCCTTTGTACATGATTGTGGGTATACATAAATTTTTAATTCATTTGGGCTAAGAACCAAGAATTGTGATTATTGGATTGCATAGTACAACTACAATTACTTTGTCATCATGCAATTTTGTGTTTGACATAGTTTTTTTGGTTTTGGTAGAGAAAGCAGAGACTTTGAGTTTCAAAAAAATGTAGGGCTTGATTGTGTGGTTTTCAAGGTACTTACAAAAGATGAAAAAGATGAGAGTGCTCTCATTGTGTTAAGTGTTTTACCTCTCAGCCCTGACCCCACTCTTGGCATTTTATGGTGGGAAAGGAAGCTAAAGGTATTAATGAAGTTTTCTAACTGGGTCTTGAGGGTTTGTCACTCTGTAGATTTGCCCTTGTGGAAGCTAAACTTGGCTCACTTTGTGTTGCCAAATGAAAGCTTTGTGGACCATGTCCTGCTATGTACACAAAGAAAGATGGCTACCGTGAGGAGGGGAAGGTTTGGGGTTTTGGGAATCAGCTCTGGTTCCTTCTGCGCTTCCTCCGTCATTTTTCTGTGTTTGCTATGAAACTGTTTCTAGCCTTGGTTTAGGCTTTCAGAGTAAGTCCAGTTTCGAGCGTGCTAGTCATTTTTGAGTTACATAATGCTACCTGAAACAGCCTTATCTGTCAGGCCAACTGTGCGTTGCTATGCGTTTAGTCAGGTGAGGTGGGGAGAAGGATGATAGGGCGGTGCTTCTTTTTTTTTTGATAAGCAATATTAGTTTCCTTGGAGAAATCAATTCTAGCTACTTTTTGACATTTTGATTTCAGAGCCAGCCATTAGTATATATGCCTTTTATTTATTAAAATAGCTGCCCTTTTATATATATATATATATAATTCCCTGAAATTGAATTATTTCCTTCCAACTTCTGAACCTTGTTTTTTTTTTGTTTTGGTTTTTAAGACAAATGTATGTATGTAGTCCTGGCTGTCCTGGAACTCTGTAAGTAGACCAGTCTGGCCTCAAACTCACAGGGTTCCACCTGTCTACCTCCACAGTGTAGGAATCAAAGGTGTGCGCCATTATGACTAGCTCTGAACCTACTTTTGTTCATTTTGTTAATCATGAACTGATTTCTTCTCATTAGTGAAGACATACAACAATATTAATTACTTTTATTGCCATACTGCAGTCTAATATAAAGAGTATGTGAAAGGAAGGGCAATCAGGACCAGGGTAAGACTTAGTAGGAATAACAAAAGCTTTTTATTGAACTTAAAAGGGGGAGCTGTTGGGAGGAAAAAAGATACACCTCAAATTAAAAAAAAAGCAGATAGGAAGGAGAGGGGGAAGAGAAGGTAGGAGGGGGGAGGGGGAGAAGGGAGGGAACTGTAATTGAGATATACAGCTTGAAGAAATAAATGTTGGGGAAAAAAGACTTAGTGGGGAGAATATGTACTTAGCCTTTTCAGGGCAGGAATCCACACCCATACACAAGACGATACGGAAAAAAAAAATCTGTTACCTATTTTAGTAGCCTCACAGTAGCCCACTAAAAGGGTATTACCTCCATTCTGTAGCCAGAGAAACCAAGAGGTAGGAGTATGTTTCCCAAACAGTGTATCCTCTTTGTAGGCCTGACTGTCCTAGGACTCACAGAGATCCACCTGCCTCTGCCTCCCAAACACTGGGATTAAACGTGTGCCCCACCGTGCCCAGCCTAATGTAGAGGTTTTTATTACAATTGAGAGGCTCCAATATTTATCAGATAGAAATGTCCTAATTCTGACAGAATTTTTGAGGGACTAGCCTAGAACCTAGTGTATAGAGAGTAGTCTGGCCTAGAACTCACGGAGATGTGCCTGCATCTGTCTCCCCAGTGGTGGGATCAAAGTCAAGCACCAGCACATCATGTTATGTGGTTAAGGCTGCTTGTTGTCTACCTAAGTAGGTCATGCTTCTTCTGAAGATTCTTTCCTGTATTTGTACTGCCGTGCCTCTCTGAGCATACTGCAGCTAAGCCTCTCATTGGTAAGGTCATAGTAAAATTGTGAGCCTGTATTCTGCGCTTGGGTGTAATCTGGAGGCTCACACTGGTTGGCCGTGTTCTTTGCTGCCCTTGGACGTCTGCGCTTGATTCGGATGTGTGCACATGTTACTCCACTAGCCTGTTTTTCTCATAGGTTAAAAACAAAATGGTGTGGCATAGTGCTCAAAAACATGAGCTCTCCCATTGGGTGGCTGTGGCGCACACTTTTAACCCCAGCACTGGGGAGGCAGAAGGAAGTGGATCTCTGTGAGTTCAAGACCAGCCTGGTGCACAGAGTGAATTCCAGAACAGCCAGGACTGCACAGAGAAACCGTGTCTCAAAAAACCATGAGCTCTGTCTGGAGTCTCATGTATTGGAGTTAAGTTGTTGGCACTCATCAGCCTCAGTTTCCCTATATTAAAATGGGAAAGATTTGAAAAGAATCGTGTTGTTGTGCATGTGACCACATTATTCAGTGCCTGGCTACTGTAACTGTTTTCCTCCTAGGTTATTGGGAATATCAAAAGAGATAACACCGCTGCCAACAGCCTTAAAATGGTCTTCCTTAATCTATTTAAAATCTTGTTTGAACTATTTTATTAAAGTTTTTGAGCCTTGTATGACACTGGCTAGAGGACTTTGAAAGCCTCAGCTACGTGTTCATTCGGGTAAAAGGCTATGTTAGCTCGTCTTTTCCTTTTGTGTGAAATACTGTGTGGTTGGGAGTCATTTTTGCACAAACTTTTTATGATTAATTGAACAGGGTCATTGAGTTACACCAACCAGTACCCAATTTAAAAAAAAAAGAATGAAAATAGACTGACCATTCCTTCTAGGTACCTCTTCATATGAAAAAGGATTTAAAATATCCTCAAGTACAGAGTTAAAGTGTGCTGTAGAGGGAAGGAATTATCTTCAGCATCACATAGGCATAGTGTGAGCCACGTCAGCAAATACATTGGCTTGTGGTCTGTAGTAAGTTAAACTAGAAATAACTGCTTGTTCTGGCTAGCACACAGGTTAATTTCGTATGAGTTATTTTAATTGTAGAAATATATTTTGTTTTCGAAGTATATTTTGTTTGGTAGAATGCTTGTCTAGCACCCAGGAAGCCCTGGGTTTAATGCCTAATGTCCATTGCTAGTGCTACATAAACCAGATAGATGTTCATGTCGTGATGAACGTAGAAATCCAGCACAAGAGAGATACAGGCAGGAAAATCAGGAATTCAGGGCCATCCTCAGCTGTGTACTCACGTGGGAATGAGACCATCTCACAAAGCAAACAAAAAACTTTGAGAATTCTCAGATGATTGTTGGTCAGAAGACCCTTAGCATAACACCAACGTGTGTGTGTGTGTGTGTGTGTCAAGGTGGATTTAATGAAAACGCATTCACAAATGAAGGAAAGAATTAAAGAATGTCCTTAGTTTTTGTAAAAGTTCACGAGTCTTTTTCTAATTTTCTTACTCCATATAAATATCTCTTTGCTTGGTATAAGTGGACCACTGAGACTGGCCTGTTCTGGGATGACCTGGTCTATAGAATGAAATTCTGGATTAAAAAAACAAAACAAAACCCAGCATGGTGTTGCGCGCCTTTAATCCCAGCACTCGTGATTTCAAGGCCAGCATGGTCTACAGAGTGAGTTCCAGGACAGCCAGGGCTATTACACAGAGAAACCCTGTCTACAAAAACCTGAAAAACAAAAAATAACCACTTTTATTTGTGATCTGTTTGTTGCTATGCTGGGGAGTGAACCTGGGTCTTGTGCTCGTGGGACAGGCAGTATGCCACTGTCCACATCCTCCAGCTCTTAGGTATGCCTGTTTTCTTTTTTTGAGACACTGTTTCACTATGCTGACAGTGTGGCCTCATGAGGCTGCACTCTCTGTCTTTCAGGTAGCTACAGTTCAGATGTGTACCTCTCACTCTGTTGGTCAGTGCCTAACGACATCTTACTGTTTCTAGGGTGTATCTGAATCATCAGCTGTGTTTGAAATTCCTTTACTCAGCCTTTCGTTACACTAATGCCTCCAGCAAGTAGGATTGGTTAGGTAGGGATCCTTTTTTTTTTTTTCTTTTCTTTTCTCCTTTATCCCCCCTTAGAGTAAATGGAATTAAACTAAGAATTTGTGTATTTTCCCAGTGTATTTCTGGTATAAGGAAGTTTGCTGCTATGGTACATTTGTTTGTTTTCCAAAACAGGGTTTCTCTGTTACTCTGGCTGTCCTGGAACTTGACCTGTAGACCAGGCTGGCCTTGAACTTAACAGAGAGCAGCCTATCACTGCCTCCTGCTTGCTGGGATTAAAGATGTTGCCGCCTCTGCCTTTCATGGTATCCTATTAGGTATGTGAGTGTGTATGTGGCGGGTCTCATGTACTCCCATCTGGCCTCAGACTTGCCATGTGATGGAGGAAGACCTTATTCTCCTATCTCCCAAATTCTCCCAACTTGTTACATAGCTTTTATGTGGTGCTGGGGTTGGAATCCATGACCTCATGCATACTCTGCAAATGTTCTACCAACTGAGCTACATCTTAGCCCATATTTTTTTTCCTTCTTTTTTAAATGTGTTTGGGTTTTTGCCTGTATGGGTGTGTCTGTAACACATTCTATGGTTCCAAAAGGTGTTTGATTCCTAGGATTGGAGTTACAGCCGGTTTGTGAGCCAGGAGCTGGGAATCAAACCCTGCTCTCCTGGAAGAGCAGCCAGTGCTCTTAACCCCTGAGCTATCTCTCCAGCGCTATATTTTTGAAAGGGGTATACAAACCTCTTACTTTCATCTTCACCCTTCTTCCTATACTTGTGGAAACGTTGGTTCTTGGTGCAGTACTGCTGTGTGTTAGTTACCTGTTTGCTATTCCCTTTTCAATACCATGGGTGTTTTAATATGTCTGGCAACACTATTTATGTTGTGATGTATGTTTCGATATATGTAAATACAATAGGGAGGTAACGAGGCTGTCTTCTAACGAGTCTTGGGCGGGGCTTTGATAGAGAATATCTGCTGGGATGTCATTCTGAGACTTGAAAAACTTGCTTCTTCCCCAATATATTTGCTGTCTTAACGTGTGATTGCCTTAGATACAAACTAAAAACGTAGCTTGAGAGAGATGCTGTTTACATGTGGAAAGTAAATGCCTTGCAAGTGTGTCCGTTTTCTGACCGTCAGTTTAGTGAGTGAGCTAGTATGGATGAGCTTTGTGGGGCCAAGC
Source organism: Lophiomys imhausi (assembly GCA_907164525.1). NCBI lineage: Eukaryota > Metazoa > Chordata > Mammalia > Rodentia > Muridae > Lophiomys > Lophiomys imhausi. The sequence continues at coordinate 6,807,302 of CAJQZJ010034075.1, read as the reverse complement.
CCTTAGCATATGTTGCCAAAGGTGGTAATGAAAAGAAGGGCTCCTGCTGTTGAGCCAGCCTCATCTGCCTGCTCCAGCCTCTCTGTGGACCGGTAATTTGTTCAGCATAGCCTGAAATGTAAGTTTTCCTTCCCACCGTGCTAGGCTGTATTCTTCTTCATTCCCTTCTGGCCTTTCTGGTTTGTAAAACTGGCTGAGCCTGTGTGTGCTGTTGTGGCTGCCCGAGGGCACTGAGTAAGTTACAGGACTAGCCTTGCAGTAAATCCGAAGGAAGAGGCTCATCTCACCTCCTCAGGACCAGATGTGCAGCAAGTAATTCAAGATGTAATAGACTTTGAAGGAAGAAAGAAAGTGTTGGTGCTGTAGCATTAGTAGAAGAAGAAGAAGAGGAGGAGGAGGAGGAGCAGGAGCAGAAGCAGCAGGAGAAGGAGAAGAAGGAAAAAAGAAGAAACCACACTCACCTAGGGCTAGGTATGGAACTCAGCAGTAGCAGATTTCCTGGCATGCACAAAAGACAAAGACCTTCCCTTTATTATTTGCGTTCAGTTCTGGTAAGGAAATACATTGAGCAAATTTAAGAGGGGGGTGTGTGTGCACACATGTAATGACAGGGTTTGGGCATGTAGCAGGTCTGGTGACTTGTAAACGTTACAACTTCTAGCTGCTGGTCTCTATGGTAGCACAGAGGGAAACAAGTTGGTATGTATTATTAGAACCACATGAACCAAAGGCCAATGACATATTCTTAATAAAAAATGAGAATTTAGTAAAACTACAAATCTGTTTCAATGCAAAAAAGAGACTTTGCAGTTTTACTTTTGATCTCACTTCTCAACTTACAAATTTAAATTTTCCCCTTCAAAGTATTGCTCAAAGTAAAACAAATTGAGCAAAGCTTTTTATCCTAGTATTCAGTCAAAGTGTGGCTGTATTACAACTCATTACCGACCATTGAGAAAATGAGTTGGGGGAAACATCTCTAAATCCTAGCGTCCTCATTTTGTTGGTCTCTCCTACCTGATGATGGGATACATGAAAAGTGAAGGAACCAGATGATGGTAGAAAATGGTGTTGGAAATGCCTTTAACAATGCCTGTGTACACACATGCTCACACATGTGTACACACGTATATACACATAGCTATGTATATTTTGGTGGGAATCCTTTAAATAGTTCTATCATGGTGTGACATGTACCTAGAGTTTCGGGGGTTTTTTTTGTTTGTTGTTTTTTGGTCTGTTGGTTTTGGGGGTATTTTTTGAGACGGTATCTATGTAGTCTTGGCTGTCCTGGAACTTGCTATGTAGACTAGCCTGGCCTCAAACTCAACACTGGCTTCTAGAAAATTATATGTATATGTTTGATCTGCTTAATGAAAAGGAAGACCAAATTCATTAGAAGTCAGGTTTGAAAACATCAAAACCACTGGGTGTTGGTGTTGCACACCTTTAATTACAGTATTCAGGAGGCAGAGGCAGGTGGGTCTGTGTGGGTCTGAGGCAAGCCTGGTCTACAGAGCAAGTTCTAGGACAACCAGGGCTACCTAGACAAACCCTGTCTCAAAAGAAAATGTCTAACCTAGTTGGACACAGTTGTTCATGTCTTTAATCCTAGCACTTAGGAGGCAGAATCATTGAGAGTTCAAGGCTGGTGTGATCTACAAGAGAGTTGCAGACCAGCCAGAACTATGAGACTTGTCTCAAACAAACAAACAAAAAAAACCCAGAAAGAAAAAAGTGGGAAACCTGTTCACGACATGAAAACCATAGCTCCATCGCTTGTCAAGGGGCCCCCTTTACACAGATGAAGTGGGTGGGCGTGCTGGTTCTCCGTGGCCTCCTGAAGAGGAGAGTCCCCAGCCTGGTGAGGCCTGCAGCTCTGCACAGAATTAGCTAGAAAGCCAGCTTCTGTAGTTCCCCAGCAGACCGCCTTTAGTCTTTAGCACCCTGGATTTTCCAGCCATGGTGCCTACAGTGAGCTGCACCTGTAAGCTGTGAGAACTCTGAGGGTACACGACCGTGTTCATCTTCGCTTCCCTGGTGCCTTACCACAGTGATGTTCCATAGTACTAAACTTGAGGACAAGTGAGCGAGATCAGATAAATGTGAGGTCCGTGCTCAGGAAATATGTCTTATACAGTTGAGAAGAGTGGTTTCCTAAGAGGACACCACCTCACAGAATTGCTAACTGTGACCTGGAGCAGGCAGGGAATGCTTTGGTGCCGGGTGCCAGTGAACTCTGGGCTAAACTGGGGAAGGGATTGAGAAGATAAGTGTTTTATGGAACTTGAGCAGTTGTAGAGAACAAAGATGGATGATGAATAGTTTGAACAGAGTATCCTCTTACACCATCTGTTTCTCCAACCTCATCCTATTCCTTGATTTTCTCTTTGGGGTGGAAAGTTAAGTTGTTAACATTGCTGTGTCTTTGTATTCAGAAGTCCACAAATGGCTCAATAGCTGAAAACCTAGGAACTAAGATTTATTTTTCATCCTGGTTGTATAAATTGTTCAAGGAGCCAGTGCCCACTTTGCTGGAAGCAGGCACTTTTCTCCAGGTTTTCAGAGGTGTTCACATGTCAGCTCATGGAGTTCTTAACATCTCCCATTTCGAACTAGCATCATGCTGGTCCTTATACAGTGTTAAACTTGGACACTTCCTCTAAATTATCTAACAATTCTTGGGCTGTAGAATTCATGGTAAACGCTGACGTTGGAAACTATTAGATGGCACCAGTAGTCCTTAGCCCGCAGTCAGTTTTTATTTTTATTTTTTTAGATTTCATAGCTGGAAGGTAGAGGACAAGAGCCTGTTCAGTGTCACACAGTACACAGAAACCCCATCCCCCACTGCCCTTCCAATGAAGAACTTCGTGGCCTACATGTGGAGCAAATGCTGATCCTAAGACAGAAAGCAGACTTGTACAGCCGGGCTGGTTTCCATTCCTTTCTTCCAAAGTTCCCAGTAGCCTCTCCTGACTCCCCTGAAGATGTAGGGTAATGTCCTTCTCGGTAAAAGATTATGAGTCTTATGGATTTGTAAATGTACAGTTCTGGCTAGCTCTTGCAGATGATAGCCTTCAACCCCAGTAGGCTGACATTGTCTTACCTGAACATCTAGGGCCAACTAATCCTTCACACGTTTGTTTTCTCAATAGAGAGTGGAAAGGCAGAGGCAAGAGTGTGGACTTGATCCACCATTTGAGACAGATGGTTGTCCTGTGACAGTTCAAATTTTTTTTTCAGTCATAAATTTGTGTCTGGTCATTGTGAGTTACAGTAGCACTTGGGTGCCTGAAGGAGGGACCGTGCTGTCATTAAATGTCTGCTTTGTACTGTGGGGTTCTTATCTTGGTCTTCAGCCAAGCCCAGAGCGTGAGGGTTATTACAACTTTGGCTTTATAGATAAACTGAAGTTCAGTGGGGTTATGTCCTCGCCTGGGAAGTGTCCCTACTGAGAAAAGGGGGTGGGGGATGACTTTAAAGAGATAGAAAAGAAGTATTTGTGGTATTGACTTGTTGAATATCGTATTCTATTTTTCCCTAAATAGTCGATAAAGGACTTTACCTTTTTTTTTTTTTTTAAAGATTTATTTATTATGTATACAGTGTTCTGTCTGCAGGTACAACTGCAGGCCAGAAGAGGGCACCAGATTTCATTATGGATGGTTGTGAGCCACCATGTGGTTGCTGGGAATTGAACTCATGACCTCTGGAAGAGCAGCCAGTGCTCTTAACCGCTGAGTCATCTCTCCAGCCCAACCTTTTTTTTTTTTTTTTAATAGTTCTTAAACTTTTAAAAATGGCAAATAGGGATCAGTATGCTATAAGGTAAACATTCTACCAAGTACAACACAGACAAGGGCCTTTTTTCTAAATTCTAGAGAAAAGGTGTGTTTTTGATTTTTGTTGTACTGTTAAAAATGTGTTACGGGCCATTGAGATGGCTCAGCAGGAATGACTGCTGATGCCAGGAGTTATCCCTGGGAGTCACGAGGTGGAAGGGGAATCAGCTCCTGAAAGCTGTCGTAATTGCCACACTCGGACCGTGGCTCAAGCACTCCCACATACTGAGTGCCAGTTTTTAGAGCAAAAGGCCACACACACAAAACAAATTAACTGTAATGCAAACCTTAAAAATACTTCAATTTTTTTTAAAAGCAGTTGTGATTTACATATAATACAAAATGTGGTTTACTCAGAAAGTATTGACATGTTTAGGGATCATTAGGGTTGGTCACGGTGTGTACCTGTATTCCGAGAGGCTGTGGTGAATGGATGGCTTGAGCCCTGCGTTTCCACACAGCATGGGCAAACACAGTGAGATCACCATGTCAAAACACGCATGAGATTATTGGTTCTAAGTGCTTGAAGAATTCTTTCTAAAACTTCAAAGAACTTGCATTTGCATGTGCTACCTGAAGATATGATATCCCATTGTGCTGTAAAAGTATTCTGGAAGGGAAGTTCTGAGTAAAAGGATGGAAATGATGTCGTTAATGTTCATTAATTGCAAGTGTTACACCTCCTGGTCTTGACTGACAGCCATATCGTTAGGTTACCTGGCCATTGCCTCGAATGTATAATGGTAATGGACTCTAAATTAAATTAGTTGCTCCCTTTGATTTGACACTAAATGTGCACAGCTTTCATGCATTGCTATTTCCTAAGTAAACCAAAGTTTTCTCATTGATAATGCCCCAGGATTGTGTTGACTTGGGCACATGATTCAAGAGGACAGAGGGAGATAACAGGATTTAGATGCAGTCCTGGCTGTTAAGAAACAGCCATGCTAAGATTTCTGAGGAACTTGCCTGGCTTTAAGTGTAAATCTGCCTAGCACAGCAACCTTCTTTTGCTTCTCCAGAGGTTTCCTTAACTCGGCCCCACAGGTCTAAACTTTGAGAAGAATGACTCCCTCTCTCGATATGGAGCCTCTCAAGTTGAAGACATGGGGAACATAATCTTAGCCATGATCTCAGAGCCCTACAGTGAGTATCACTCCAGGGATTGCGTGGTCCGGGGATTTGTTTCCTTTAGTCTTGCCTTTTGCTTCTTGAAGCTTTGCTGTCCGGTTGCAGAGTGATGACAGTATACTCTGACTTTCAGATCACAGATTCTCAGATCCAGAGAGAGTAAACTACAAGTTCGAAAGTGGCACTTGGTGAGTGGTTGAGCACTGTTCATTTGAACCGTAGATTTGTTCTTACTCATGACATTAAAGTCCCTCTAGATTTTGTTAATCCTCCACTTACCACCTTTTATTTATTGTTAGGGCATCTGTTACTTAAAGCAAGCTTATGGGTTGAGATTAAAACTTAGTGAAGTGTTGGCACCTTTGACTTAGGTACATCCTCTGTTTAATTTGTGATTCTTACTTCAGTCTTTTCATCCCTGTCTACCCTTCCTAAAGGAAAAGTCATAGGATTTGAAAGTTCTAGAGGGAGTAGAGAGATGGTTCCTGAGTTAGGAGTGCTTACTGCTCATGCGAAGGGCCTAGGGATTGTTCCCACGTCTAACTCCAGTTCCAAGGGATTGAATGCTCTTCAGCCCGGGCATGCGGTGCCCATAAATTCATGTTGACAGCACACACATACATAAACATAAATAACATAAAGGGCATTCTTTGGTGTTCATGGGGTAAGTTCCACATGTTCTATCAGTGTCTACTTTATCGAAATGAAGACCTAGGGAGGAGTCTGAAGCGGTGTCTCTGTGATCATAGAAAGACTCTGTTGTTATTCACTCAAACTGTCATCAATTTTGTGAGTATCCAGGACCTGATGGTGAATACAAACTTTGACAGCTTTGCCAATGGAGAGGCTTTAACACTAATTTTGTTGCAGAGAAAGTGATTCATTAGGAAGATGTTCTAGGATTACTGAAAACATGAACAGGAGAAAGAACATCAGAAGGTGTCAAAATGTATTATGGGTGATTTATAAGTGAGTCACTAAGGTGTGGACGCCCAAGTGTTTCCATAAACACCCTGTGCTTGCTGGCACGCCTGCTTGATGAGGGAGATAGTTGATAGTCTTCTGACCACATGCTTACATTCCCAATGTTGGGCTAATTGTAGCTTTAATCTGATCCTTGCTGTCAAGCTGGTTTTAGCTCCTACGTGTGTGCCCTACGTGTAAAAAGAAAAAAAAAAATTGAAGTCTCGTCCCACCCTGGCTTGACCTCAGTATATGGTGGTTCAGGCTAGGCATCCTAGTACTTGGAAGGTGAGTAAAGAAGTTGTCAAATTGAAGGGCAGTCTGGGTTATTTATTGAAATGCTGTCTCTAAACATACGGGAGCAAAACTAAGACAAACCGAAGGAAAAAGCTGTTCTTCATTCTAGGTCAGGCCATGAGGGTACTGAGAGAATTTTGCTTCCTGTAAATTGATCTGAGACAGTTTTGAACTTATGGTAGGAAGGAGCTATTCAGCTGACAAATGGTTTCCTGGATGAGCTAGCTGAATTAGACCTACACAGACAGACATTTTCTACAGTGACACAACAAATTCTTTGAGCTGTTTCCAGACAAGTTTTGAGGGTATAGAAGAAGTTGGGATTGCAAGTCAGTCTGCTCTTAAGCAGGCCTCATATGTAGCCAAGTGGCTTGCCTTGCATTAAGTAGGCAACATGGAGTTGTGTTTCATTTGCAGCAGCAAGATGGAACTTATTGATGATAACACGGTGGTGAGGGCTCGAGGTTTGCCCTGGCAGTCTTCAGATCAAGATATTGCAAGATTCTTCAAAGGACTCAATATTGCCAAGTTAGTTTTCTTTTCTTTGTTTTGCTCAGTTCCAAAGGAGTTCAGGGTTTTCTGTCATTTCTCCTCACTATGTTTCCCTACTGCCATCTGTTCTGTTTCTTTGGAAGGGGTGGCGCAGCACTTTGTCTGAATGCTCAGGGTCGGAGGAATGGGGAAGCTCTCGTCAGATTTGTGAGTGAGGAGCACAGAGACCTAGCCCTACAGAGGCACAAACATCATATGGGGACCCGGTACATAGAGGTATGTGCTCACAGCCCTATATGCTTGACCTCTCCAGGTGACCATTAGCATACGATGAGTGCTTTAGAAACTGGTTTAACGTCTCTTTATTTTCTCAGGTTTACAAAGCAACTGGTGAAGATTTTCTTAAAATTGCTGGAGGTGAGTTCCTTTTATGTAGTACAGATTTCATTGATAAACCTGAAGTTTTGCACACACAGAGTGCATGCCTCTGACCATAAATTGTTCCTTCCTAGTAAGACATGGGGGTTGGTTTATAAATAGAAGAAACTTTCAATACTGCTGGTGGATTTAATGTACTGTAACATTTGCCCTAAGGCCTAAGCCAATCTACTCTGGCTACATAGCCATTAAGAATGAGACCATCGTATAAAGCTGAGAGGGTCCCACACAGTCCCGTATAAAGAGAGAGGGTGGTTCTTGAAAGAGACGCGGCTGAATTGTTGGAAACTGCCACCTGCAACGCCTGAGGCTATTACAAATCTTCTCTAGATTTTCTCTAAATTTTTGAACTCCCCAATGCCCAGGACCATGGTGGTTTCTTGCATTTTAGGGGTAATTTTACAAATTAGGTTGTCTCTTTCCACCTTTATGTGGTGGATTCTGAGGATAGAACGTAAACCGCCCTGCCTGCACTGCAGGTGTTTGTTACTCAACCATCTTGACAGCCCATTCCACTTTTAGATTTGTGGTATTCACAGAAACATGAATAGGGGAATAGAGAGATTCTAAAACTTTTTAGGTTTCCAATTTTTCTTTTGTAATACATTCACATATATAACATTTTGTTGATATTAACCCCCAAGACAGCACCTTTATACAATTTCTGAGTGAGTCATAACTTTAAAACCTAAGATACACAAAATATTTTTTCTCTAATTTTTTTGTTTGTTTGTTTTGTTTTTGAGACAGGGTTTCTCTGTGTATCCTTGACTGTCCTTGATTCACTTTTTAGACCAGGCTGGCCTTGAACTCACAGAGATCCACCTGCCTCTGCCTCCCTGAGTGCTGGGATTAAAGCCACATGCCACCATGCCCTGGCAACTACAGAGAGCTGTGAACTGCCATATGGTGCTGGGATTTGAACCTGGGTCCTTTGGAAGAGCAGCCAGTGCTCTTAACCACTGAGCCATCTCTCCAGCCCCTATTTTTAGTTCTTCATATGAATGTTCTTCATATGTATGCCCGGTGCTCTTTAAGCTCTGAGCCATCTCTAACCCTGTTGTTTTTTGTTGTTTGTTTGTTTTTGATTTTCTGAGACAGGATTTCTCTGGGTAGCCTTGGCTGTCCTGGAACTCACTCTGCAGACAAGGCTGGCCTTGAACTCAGAGATCCACCTGCCTTAGCCTCCTGAGTGCTGGGTTTTAAGGCACCATGCTTGGCCATTACAGTTTTGAACTGCCATGTGGGGTGCTGGGATTTGAACCCGGGTCTTTTGGATGAACAGCCAGTGCTGGTAACTGTTGAGTCATCTCTCCAGTCCCCCTGTTTTGTTTTGTTTTTAAGTGGTAATTTTTAGACATCTACTTTGTAAGTTTCTGTTCTGTTCATGTGGTTTTAAAACTTTATTTTTCTTACAATCTGAATATCTCAATTTAAATTTCTTTAATTTTAATTATGTATTTTTTAAATGTAAAATACATTTAATTATGTATTTTGCATGTATTTATATACCATGTGTTTATGCATGTCTACTGAGTTCCTAGAGCTTTTTTTGTGGGGGGGAGGGACAGGGTTTCTCTGTTGTCCTAGAACTCTCTTTGTAGAGCAGGCTGGCCTTGAATTCACAGAGATCTGTCTGCCCCTGCCTCCCAAGTGCTGGGATTAAAGGTGTGCACCTCCACGCCCGGCTCTAGAGCTTATTTTTATTTTAATTTTTAGCTATGTTGTAAAGTTTTCTGTTTGTGTCTACTGTTCTTTAGGAGGGACTCTCTGAAAGTAGGAGAGTTGAATTTAAGAATGAAGCCTTTAATAGACTTTTGACAAGGTGCCAGGTTATGCTAGGGTGACTATCATCCCATATAATACTGCACTGGTGAATCCTTCCAGTTGTCAAACTTGTTTTATACAAGAGGATCCTTTTCCTCCAATTTTCTAGTATGTTCCTTGCCTGCTACTTTCTTTAGCTAAATTATAATACTTTAAAGATTAAGGCTTTACTTCTTAAAGTTTCTGAAGTTCCACAGCAGTGTTTGGTGTACTGGTTGGGGATAGCTGATGTAGTTGGAGTTGTGGGGCTTTGCAGACTGGGGGAAACAGCTTAACTGGATTTCATTGTATGTACATAGTGTGATAAGCGTCATCAAGAGAAAGTGGAGTTAGTGGGAGTCTACAGATGTGCCTGTTACATGGCAGTGCTATAGTTTGGGCAGAATGTTGGTAAATGTGGGAGCTGTGTATACATGTTTTTTATTATTGTCTATAAAATGTCTTAATTAGAGGCAATGAACAAGTTACAAACACAATGTACTTTATTAATCTAGTTCATTCTCAAAATTTATGAAGTAGTTGAGCAGATGGGGAAACTAAGGCGTATATGTTAGGCTTGAATAAAGTCATGCCCTAGTAGGCAGGATAGCTAAGATGGCATACTGGATCCATGTACCTTTAATTATTGTTGTGTAGCCGGACATTGAGCTCAAAGGCATATTCATTAGACAAAAACTACCGCTGAGCTTTTCCCTACCCGCGACCTGTGCGTCTTTTAATTACTATGAAGACTTATTAGTTGTTTGTGAGAAGAACAGGCGGATACTCCGACTCTTTGTATGACCAGCTTCATAAATTAAGAGGGGTGTCATGCCACGTTGGGTGCCATATGTAGAAAAATTAAATTATATTGGGTGCCATTTGTAGAAATAATTAAATTGTTTAACAGTATTTATATTATTGTTAGTTGGTTTGGGGGCTGTTAATCTTTAAGCAGCCATTATAAATGAATACACACAGACACCACGTGGATTTTAACAAGCCTTGGCCTGAATTGTGCAATCCTAGCCCATCTAAGCTAGCTCTTAATTCTATTACCCAAATATGACCCCACATATACATACGTCCCCTTGGACTGCCATTCTCCACGCTATGCAGATGTTCCTGGCCATGTGGAGTGAGGTTCTTTTTTCTAACTAGTGGTGTGAGTCCTCTTTCCTGCTCCTGACTGGAATTAATTAATTCTGTCTAAAGTGCAGGCTTCCTGTTGTAATCTCAGGAAGTTCCACCTTTCTCTGTCTTTGCCCAATCTCAGGCCTCAGCATTTATTTAACCAATCAGAGTCAATATAAGTAACAGATAACAAGCAGGACCAATTAATTAACATTTAGAATGCTTAACACTACTCCATCAGAGGGGTGCTTTAGAAAAGTGCTATGGGAGGTTTCAAGTTTTCAGGAAGAGATTTCTGAGCCCTAAGATATTGTCATTATGGTGTGGATCTTAACTATAAATTCAAAACTTGCCAGTAGGGCCTCGGATGTAGCTGGGTGGTAGAGTAAGGTACTGGGTTTGATTTCCAGCAGCATAGACACACATTGTCAGGAGTTTTATCATTTTCAGTCTGTTAATGTTGATATATTAACTCTTTCTCCCTGTGTTTTCTAATACTTGTTTTCTTTAGGGACATCTAATGAGGTAGCCCAGTTTCTCTCCAAGGAAAACCAAGTCATTGTCCGCATGCGGGGTCTCCCCTTCACAGCCACAGCCGAGGAAGTGGTGGCCTTCTTTGGACAGCATTGCCCCATCACTGGGGGCAAGGAAGGCATCCTCTTTGTCACTTACCCAGATGGAAGGCCAACAGGAGATGCTTTTGTGCTCTTCGCTTGTGAGGAATATGCTCAGAATGCCTTGAGGAAGCATAAGGACTTGTTGGGTAAAAGATACATCGAACTCTTCAGGAGCACAGCAGCTGAGGTTCAGCAGGTTGGTTTTGGAGATCTTTTGGGACCTTTGCGTTTGTGTTACCTCTTTTATTAAATTGTGGTATGTATTCATGTATGAAATACTTCCTAAACAGAAATAGACATAAGAAAGACATTGATAAAAATACTTTTAAACTGGCCTGGTGGTACCTGAGGCCATTCTCATTACTTTAAGTTCAGAGTTGGAGTATGAAGATAATGTTAATGAAAAACTAAGTGAAATGTATATAGTGAAATTACCACAAAAGTCCACATCTTGTAGTATACCTAGATTTTTAAATACATTTACCCAGATAGACACTGCCTGATAAGTATATCTTATTATATGAAGTGTGCGCCTTGGTTTATTTTATGGCATCTATTTTTTAAAGATAGGGTCTCACTATGTAGCCCTGACTGACCAAAAACTCACTATATAGAGCAGACAGATGAGCCTTAAACTAATGAACAAGGCTCCTGCATCTGCGCCCTGAGGACTGGGATTACAGACGTTTATCACCACACCTCGCTTTACTTCTTATGTTTGATTGAAGTGCATGTCACACTTCCTGGGAGGAAATGCATGAACCCTTCATGAGAGCTTAAACTTCCTTGTACTTACGGATCCCCCAAAGGATCCTGAGAAAGAAACAGAGTCGTATTTTGCGATAGCTCTGTGGTAGGGCCATGATTGTATCCCACCACCATCCCCACCCCTGAGGATCTGGCTCAGGGCCTCCTGAATGCTAAAGTGTACTGTTGAGCTGATACACACACACTAGAGTTTGAATTTCTAACAAGATGATTGGCGATGGTAGTGGTGGTTTGTAAGACGGCATAGGAACAGCAAGACCCTCAAGTCACTTGTGTTTTGCCTTGTATATAGGTGCTGAATCGATTCTCTTCAGCCCCCCTGATTCCACTTCCAACCCCTCCCATTATCCCAGTACTACCTCAGCAATTCGTGCCCCCCACAAATGTAAGAGACTGTATACGTCTTCGAGGTCTTCCCTATACTGCCACAGTAGAAGACATTCTGGACTTCCTGGGGGAGTTTTCCACAGATATCCGTACACATGGCGTTCACATGGTACTGAATCACCAGGTAAGGGAGCTATTTATTGGAAAAATGTGTTTGCTCATTCTTTCTGGTGGCCAAGTGCCCCCTTCTAGTGATAGTACAACAGTCCAAAGTCTTACATTGTCTCTAAGAGATTTAGCTGTAAGTATATGGAATCTTTAGGATATACTCCAAAAATTGGCCGACTATTAGCGTGGTAGTTGAAACTCAGCTGTTTCTTTCATCACAGAAATCTGTCCCATTATCAGTTGCATCAGATAGGAGCCAAATGTATTATGCGTGTATACAGCATTTTCCTGTTGTAGCTACTGAACTCTGCAACTCTGCTGTTTTGGTATAAGAGTGGTCACAGACGAAACGTAAGCAAAGAGCATACCTGTGTTCTGAAGTACTTAATGTCCACAGACATTGCAGATGACTTAATTCAGATTCTCTTCAGCCATGGGTCAGACATCCACTTACATTCAGTAGGACCTAGAGCGCTCCAATATGTAGCAGTGTGTGGATCTTAGTGTCAGCTGAATAAAGGAGTAACTGCAAAGGTTTTCTATAAAAGGTTGACTGAATTCTTTCCATATGCCAGAAAGTATTTACTAGCTTGGTGCTACTTGAGTTTTGCTTAAGCAAAATTAATCCTATTAGGTGCTGGACAGTTGATTCTTAACTTTGTGCTGTCTTAAGCAAGACAAAAATTTAAATACTTGTAGCCCAAATGGCACTTATTTAAAACTTCAGAACTCTGTTCAAAGCAAAGAATTTAATTTTAGAAGACAAGCCTTTTATTCAGAATATTTCTGGATGGAATACAGACATATAATGGAAATACTACTTTTTTTTCTGTCTACTGATTTTCCCACTTCTTCACACTTGGAGGTTTGTTCACTTTCAGAACTATTTCCTGCTTACTGGAAGGTGCATGCTATTGGGCACAAGGAGTCACAACCTCCTGAGCTCTCGCACGGTCTTCGACAGCAGCACGTGTGTTAATTTAATGCTTTGTCTGTGTAACCCACACACATTTTTACTCTCACAACTAATAGTCCTTTGAAACAGAATTCCTCACTATTCATCATCACTAGGGGATTCTTTCTTTCAAGTTACCATTTTCTAATAACCTTGGGACCATTACCCTTGATTAACAACAGTGGACAGATTTGCCTCTCATTTGACCTCCATGACCTGGAGAAAAATGCTTCTTTTATGATTGCCAGGCTCTTATCTTCCTGGAAGAAGTTAGGTTTCCATCTTGGACTGGGTTTGTTGCTGATTTCCCTGGTATGGTGACAATTATGGTAACTTGCATGGTAATAATTTACAAAATGGTGTGATATAATAAATATTAGGAGACTTGGAGAACTAAGTTAACGTTATCCTATAAACTGGTTGTCTTTTCTCCTCCCTTTAGCGTTGCTCATGTAAAAATATTGCCAAGTTACGCTAGTTGTATGCAGCGCAAACAGAGGCTTGGTTTTCAAGAGGGGAACTTTAGCCAACAAAAATGACCTCTGAATACTCATTTGAGCAGTTAATGGAGAAAATGTGAGGAGGTCAGAGAGGAATGACTTCCCAACATGGCAGGTGACATCTAGTCACTGAGTGTCCTACCTTGCAGCTCCCTGTTGCTTACACTTAAGATACATTCCAACCTAGGCTTTGAGGGGTAAGGGACAAGCTAAAGAGATGTGGCGTGTCCAAGAGGAGCTAATACTTAGGACCAGAGGACAGCATGGGCTTGCCTAGTTTCCTGTAGGAGGATACATTACTAGCTTTTCTCATCAAATGATATTTAATCGGATTTTTCAGTAGAGAAAAAAAAATCCAGTATATAATCCTATATTTTGAAACTACCGTCATGAGACCTTTCTAAAGTCCTGTAAATTTGGTCCTAACTTAATAGAAACTAAGAAAGTTCACATTCAACCATGATCTCTTAGAACTTTTTCTTCAAGATTTTGTGGGACATTCTGGTGATTAGGAATGAAACCCGAGTTAGAGGTCAGTAGATCACGCGGTCACCCAGATTTTGTGGCTAACCATGTCTTATACTATGGGTGATTGTCACTTTGCATGCTTTGTAAGCAACCATTTATTTCCTTGTTGAAGGAGACAGTCTCCTTTTGTCTCTATTCTTCCCCCACACACTCAGGGACGCCCATCAGGAGATGCCTTTATCCAGATGAAGTCTGCAGACAGAGCATTCATGGCTGCGCAGAAGTATCATAAAAAAACCATGAAGGACAGATACGTTGAAGTCTTTCAGTGTTCAGCTGAGGAGATGAACTTTGTGTTAATGGGGGGCACTTTAAATCGAAATGGCTTATCCCCACCGCCATGTAAGTTACCATGTAAGTTTTTCTTGGGTCTTGGCGCTATTCTACGCTGTATGCTGGTAGGTGCTTAAGCTGCTTTTGTCACTTTCTGTGTCCCTGGTTCTTTCTCAGGAAAGCGAGGTGGTTACATAAGGCTTTCCCATCTGAAATCACTAGTTTCTGATAATCATTTAAGACCTTGGTTGTGGACACCCATAATTAGAGATGCTACAGATACCTCCTCTCAAATTACATTCTTGCTTTTTCCAGTGGTAAGCACTTGTGGGTTCTGAAGCGTAGTGTGCTCCAGACAAGCACTGACTCTGGGAGGCAACCTGGCTGTGTAGGTAATTTAATACGCATTTGAAGGCAAAGCATACATCTGGCTGGAGCCTTTCCTTTCTGTCTTTTATTTATTCGTTGTCCTTTTACGTGCTAAACTTTTAATGAAGGATGATTTAATGATGTCCATCATGGATGGACTTTTGTACGTCATCTGCGTCTTGAAAATGATAACCAGTATAGAGCCTTCCTGCTGCTATCCAGCACATCTGGAACGAGCACGGTAGTGAGCTGCATTTATGTATCAATGCGTAATTAATTGCTTTAGCCAATGTTTGATTGGATCACAGGATCAGTGCTTAATTCCAAGCTGTGCTCTTGCTCGTTGGCAACTGGGTGCAAGCCATCTGGAATCCTGTTTGAGAGGAATAAGCCCCGTAGTCTAGAAGCCAAGTTCTAGTTAATGGCTAAGAAGGATTTGTTGGAAACATGATGTTAAATTAAATTACATGGGCTTTTTAATGCAGTTTTAAACCTTTGAGTTAACTTATCTCATAGGCATGTTGGATATGTTTAAAGAACTTGGGATCGAGTTCAAAGATAACTGGAAAAGTGCATTGGTGGGTTTGCTTGATTCTGTTGAAGTGGGCAGCAGTTTTAGGCATGGAGTTTTATTTTGAGGCAAAGAGGGATCTTGGTACTAACTTGTTTAATAAAGTACTGTTTGTAGAGTGTTTGGTGGGGCTTAATCCTTTTTCCCCTTGGAATTCCTGAACTTCTTATATTCCATTTACCTGCTGCTTGCTGTTGGTGAATATCTCATTGTTTTTTCTTAAGTATAAGGTTCTAGAAATGTATGTAGAGTGTAAAAAAAAAATACTTTAGGATAATACTCAAATGTTCTCTGTAAATCACTGTTGATGTCAATGCCATTTAGTATACTATCCCTTGGTGACCATCATCAAACATCATGAAACAAAGGAATTTCCCCATGTTTCTTGTCTAGTTTTTTTTTTTTTTGGTTTTTCGAGACAGGGTTTCTCTGAATATCTCTGGCTGTCCTGGACTCAATTTGTAGACCAGGCTGGCCTCGAACTCGCAAAGATCCGCCTGCCTCTGCCTCCCAAGTGCTGGGATTAAAGGCGTGCGCCACCACTGCCCGGCTTTGTCTAGTTTTTTATAGACTCCATTTGTTCCCCTTCCCTTCACAAGCTCTAAGAAAGGATATCTCTCTTTTTTTTTTTTTTTTTTTTTTGAGTTTTGAGACAGGATTTTACTGTATCCCAGGCTGGCCTGGATTTCAGTATATAGTCCATACTGTTACCTTGGAGCTTAATGACTCTCCTGCCTCATCCTACTGAGTACTAGGGCCATAGTTTTGAGCCATGATTCTCACCCAGCAAAGGAGAAAATTTAAATCCATGTTTTATGTATGTAAGATTATATTTCTGAAGACCCAGACTTTAAAAACAATTTTTAAAGAATATATTACTGTATCTTTATTACAAAATTTGAAGACATTTTTTTTTTTTAACCTAAAATTTTGTGATGTGACTTTTAGCTGAAGAGTTAATATTTTTTTAAAAATCAGAAGTTCAATGTGCATGTGCTTGCCTTCTGCCTCCTGGTGCTGCCATCTGTAGGTGGCTGCCTAATTATATCACAACCACAAGACTTAAATTACCTGCTCTTTTATCTAACCTCAGAGACTTTAAGCAATTTAAATACTAATGGGGCTGTATTTAATAATAATAATAAAATAATTAATATATTTACATTTATATAAAATAAATAATACATTTCCCACTGAAGACATTCTTGATGACTTTGGAAACAGAAATACTGATAAAGTCATAACATATATACAGCATGGCACCTTAATTCACCAGGAAGTCCTCAGAAGCTGGATGTGGTAGAGTGTGGCTTTCATGCCAGCAAGGAGGCACAGGCACATAAGGGTTTAAGGCCAGCCTGCTCTACATAGCTAGTTCCAAGGCAGCCAGGGCTCAAAATCCAAGAAAAAAGTCAACTTAATTTCACAGTCAACCTTATTTTTCTAGCCCGTGCATAGACACCTAATTTCTCTTTTAAGAAAATAAGAAATAGCCATATTTTCACTTGGGGAATGCCAGATTTTCTCATCTCCTGTTAATTTTTATTTTACCTTTTTTCATTTTGAAGCATAATGCATACGTGTACCTATTTTTCTCTCTCTCCTTTCCTTGTGTTGCTAGAGATCAAATTCAAGTTCCTGATCATGCTAGACACGTGCATTACCACTAAGCTATAGTCCCAACACCTACATCTGTCTTCGTGGCATGTAACACCTACATTATGAGTTACTTGATTTTGCAAGCAAGTTAAGAGCATAGGCTACATAATTTTATGTCATGCTTACCACCCGGGGTGGGTGTGTGTGTGTGTGTGTGTGTGTGTGTGTGTGTGTGTGTGTGTGTG
>CAJQZJ010034075.1:6774879-6790266 GCA_907164525.1 Lophiomys imhausi | reverse complement strand
GTGTGTGTGTGTGTGTGTGTGTGTGTGTGTGTGTGTGTGTGTGTGTGTCTGTCGTGTGTGTGTGTGTCTGTCTGTCTGTGTGATGCTGAGGATTGAACCCAGGACCTTCGCCACTGAGCCACACACCTCACCCAATCATATCTGTTGACGTTGTTGGCATTTTCTGTGATCTTGAGGACGAAATAACATATTTGAAAGTTTGTCGTTGTCTAACATTAGAAGAGGTTTCAGTAGCGCAAAAGAGTAGCCCATAGCCACGTGTGAGGTTGTGCACATCTGAATCCCAGCACTGGGGAGGCTGAGGCAAGAGAGTTGCGAGTTTGAAGCCACCCTGGGCTATGTGATGAAATTCACTCTCAAAAGTTCAAGGGCTGTCTATGTAGTACAATATAGCATGCTTACCTAACATGCACAAACCCCTGGGCTGGGCCCCTGACACTGTAATAGATAATTAAATACATACATACTTTATTTGCTGAACCAGAAATCCATAGTGATAACTGCTTACCTTATTCTTTATAGTGATGGAGAAACTCCTAAGAACAAAGACAACCAGAAATCATCTTGGAGATTTTCATGTGAAAGTTACCCCTTGGGTCTCTGCTACTTACAGGATCTAATGGATCTCAGTATGCTGCTTAAAGTCGGGGGTCCCAGACTCTGTCAACTTAGTTACCTATCTTCCATCTGGTGCATATGGTCTACCTAGTGTATTCATGCTACTTGCAAAATCTAGTGACTACCAGCAGCTCCAATTTAAGGGGATTTCTGATTAGGGAAAATGCAAGATAATTGAAAGATAAATGAATTTTCTCTCCCTCTTCCCATGGTGTTGGGGATTGAACCCAGGGCCTCACTCAGGCCACGTGTGCCCTCTACCACTTAGCTATGCCCTTAGCCCCTAGGCTTATTTACCAAAAAATTGAGCCCCCTTTTTGTATATATGGAGTTTGTGAGGTTTGGTTTTTTTGACACAGGATCTCACTGTAGCCCAGGTTGCTGGCTTGGAACTTGCTATATAGACCGGGTTGGACTTGAAGTCATAAAGATAATACCTGCCTCTGCTACTTGAGTGCTGGAAACAGAGGTGTTCACCACCACGTCCAGCTCAGCCAGCTTTTTATCAACTGGTTTGGGGAAAGATCTGTTTCCTCTGGACTGTTTTCTAGTTGGGTTTTTTGTAGGTCATAAGGGGTAGCTTATTTTCAATGCCTGTCTTCTGGATTGCTTTTAGGTGAGCATAATATAGAGTTCCCTGTGGAACAGTTCCTGTCACATACATGTGCTTTGGCATGATGCATGGCACAGCATTTCATCCTAATCTCTATGATTTCATGTCGTACTAAAAGGTAGAAAACACCCATATAATAAAAAGGAAGTTGTTGGAGTGTAAAGAATTGTGTTATCTTT
Organism: Lophiomys imhausi; assembly: GCA_907164525.1. Classification (NCBI taxonomy): domain Eukaryota; kingdom Metazoa; phylum Chordata; class Mammalia; order Rodentia; family Muridae; genus Lophiomys; species Lophiomys imhausi. The sequence continues at coordinate 6,788,856 of CAJQZJ010034075.1, read as the reverse complement.
TCCTTTAAAGTGTATAGTTGAGGCTGGGGTGATGGCTTAGCAGTTAGGAACATTTACTGTTGTTCCAGAGGACCTGGTTTCAGTTCCCAGCACCTACATGGCAGCTCACAGCTATCTTTAACTTCAGTACTAGGGGATCTAACACCCTCTTCTGGCTTCCAGGGGCTCTTGCATGCACCTAGTGTGAATTAACTCACACGGGTACACACATGTACACATAAAAATTATCTTTATGAAACATGCAGGTGGAAGAGTGTCTATAGCTTGTCTGCTAGCATCCATGTTAGTGGTTACAAACGCGTCTCAGTCTCTCTCTGTCTCTCTCTGCTTATTTAGGCCTGTCTCCTCCCTCCTACACATTCCCAGCTCCTGCGACAGTGATTCCTACTGAAGCCGCCATTTATCAACCTTCTCTGCTCTTGAATCCACGGGCTCTGCAACCCTCCACAGCATACTACCCAGCAGGCACTCAGCTCTTCATGAACTACACAGCTTACTATCCCAGGTAAGGTTATACGGGAAGTGACAACAAGGGGCAGAAACAAAGGACTCCTTTGATAACCAGTGCCTAAGCTCACAAAAGAATATTGTCTCTCCTGTTGAATGGCAGGCCACAGCTTCTGCTCATCTCTGACCACATAGGTTGTTTTAAGACAGACTGGAAGAGGTTTTTTTATTTTATTTTTATTTATTTTGCTGTAGGTGGCTAGCATAGTCTTTAGATTGCGCATGAATTCAGCTCTTGCCATTCCACTTTCTTTTATTGAACTACAAGTAGGTAGCTCCTTTTTTCCTTATTATCAGGTGGTATCAACATGGGAATGAATCACAAAATAGACTAATTCATAATGGGACCAATTGTATTATTTTTAGCTTGAATGTCAGCCCACAACAAATATAATTGCTTTGAATTTTCCAAGGCTTGTATTTGCTTCTTAAGTAACTTACTGCACACAAATCCAGAATGAACTTCTTTAGTATTTTGCTAGGATCCATATGTTTTGTTTGTGCTGTATTTTGGTTGCAGTTACATTCTGCGAGGTGGCACTGTGTAATGGAAAATATACATTGGAGAGTTGGGAACTTTATTTTAATGTTGGTACTTTTTATTCATTTTTTTTCTTTCATTTTTTTCCCCTCTCCATGTCTGAAGGAGAGTTTCTCACTTTGTGTCCCTTGCTGTCTATACTGGCCTCACATTGGCAGTAATCCTCCTGCCTCTGCCTCCCAAGTTCTGGGATTACAGGTGCGTGCTACCAAGACAAACCTGTATTTCTCTAAAATTGCATCTCTCTCTGTGTGTGTGTGTGTGTGTGTGCGTGTTCGAGCGTGTGTATATGGGTGTGTGCGTGTTCGAGCGTGTGTATATGGGTGTGTGCTTACAAGTGCACACCCATAAACACACGAGAAAGTTAGAACAGCTTGGAGACGCTCCACTGTGTGGGTCCCCAGAGCGAACAAAAGTTGCCTGTCTTGGATCTTATGAAATAATGCAGTTGGTGGAGATTTTGGAGTCCCTTTCATATCTCTGCCTGTGATTCTAACTTGGACATATAAGGAACAATTCTAATCCTCTGTTTTAAAAAGTTTCCAGTGCCTTTTAGTTGTCCAGCAATCCGTTTTCTTTATTCATATAAAACTTCACTTTTGTACATCAGTAGGTGCTTAAAACAAAACAAAAAACAATGTTTACATAGCAGGGTTTGTTTTTTTATTCTGAGATCTTTAAGACTGAGATTTTGAGGATGTTTACAAATTTGTAAGTGAGGCTTGTGATAAATGGCTTAAAGCTAACTTGTCCTGTCCCTGTTGATTTGGTGCTTCCTTTTCCTCTCCAGGAGGGAACCAGAATGTTAGGGTCTCACAGTAACGCCAGTTAATCACACTTGCTGATGAGGACTGTTTGAACACGTTTGTGCTATTGAAAATCTGCGAGGGAATAAGAATGGGAATATAGCCATGGTGGTTGCCAAGTGTTGTCCTGTAGAAAAGCTCACAGCAGGCTGGCTGGGGTGGGATGTTCACTGCACAGTGCTTACTGTGCATAAGATGGTATATGTGACTGTACTTGGTCGAGTATTGAGGTGGGCTGGGCTGTGGACTCTGTATAAATGCTGATTGTTGATGGGCTTCTGTATGATATCAGGACCGAAAGATGATGAGGCCCCCCCATACAGTTCTCCTGCCTCCAGTAAACACCCATAGCAAGCACCCCGTTATTGACTCAATGGCTGAGCCCTGTTATAAGATAGAATCTCTTAGACCGTGATTATTGAATTGAAATGCCAAAGACAAGAGGAGCTAACACTTGGTGGCTTTATCTTTCTTTTACTAGGATGGCTTTGAAGTCACCTTGATCCCTGCATATTTGCTACTTAGGTAAAATACACTCTTGAAAGTTGCATAGTTGTTGGATAGTTGTTTTCTCTGGATGATAGAAGCGTGTTCTATTATGGACAGTGTACACATGAATTAATACTCATACAATTGAAAGTCCAAACCCTGGGCTGGGCATGGTGGCGCACACCCTTAATCCCAGTACTCGGGAGGCAGTGACAGGTGGATCTCTGTGAGTGCGAGGCCAGCCTTGTCTACAGAGCAAGTTCCAGGACAACCAGGGCTACACAGAGAAACCCTGTCTTGAAAAATAACACAAAACAAAATTAAGAAGCCTAAAACATAAAAGATACAGTGGAGGGCTAACAAGAGTTACAGATCCAGAGAGCTAGTGCTGAACTTAGGGAGAGTGCTGAGATGTCCATTGCCATCGAATTGTTGATTTCAGATGGGAACTTCAGGTTCAAATAGGGAATCTTGCCTGAAAAATTGGCTCCAGGCTTCATACCTGCAAGGCTAGAAACAGTACTTGTCCATTTGGTTTCCGCACATCCATTCCCAGTTGCCGAAGAGGTACTGAGGATGCAGACGTGATAATGGAAGCAGTGAAAATGAGGTTTTCTCCGCACAGGTCCTTGGAGGACTTTGATTTGTAAATGTGTTGTGATCCTGCATCCTGGAGGGGATGGCAGTTCCATTCTCTGACAAGGTAGATACTGCTTAGCACCAGCACTACATAAACCAAGCATGGTCATGCATGCTACAATCCCAGCACTCAGGGTGGGGAGCTAGAAAGATCAGGAGGTGAAGGCCATTTCCAGCTACATCATGAGTTTAAGGTTAGCCTGCCTGGCATTTGGAACATTGTTTCCACAAAACTGTGATATTTGGAGGGATGGCTCAGTAGGCAAGGATGCTTGCTGTTAAGCCTGACAACAGGAGTTGGTCCCCAGGATGCTGGTGGTGGATGGAGAGAGAGTACCGACACTATGTTGACTTACTTACACATGTACTGTGGTGTGCAAGGTCGCATGTGTGCAGACACACAGACAAATATATACACGTGTTAAATAAATGTTTTTGAGAGAGAAATAAAAAGCCCTCTAATCATTACTGTTGCCAAGACATGGCTTTATTTAATTTTAGAAAGTTATCTGGGTAGAGCTATCGTTAACAATATTTTGCAGTTTTTTAAAGATTTATTTAATGAGTGTTCTACCTGCATATACAGCTGTATGCCAGAAGAGGGCATCAGATCACATCATAGATGGTTGTGAGCCACCATGTGGTTGCTGGGAATTGAACAACTCAGGACCTCTGGATGAGCAGACAGTGTTCTTAACCACTGAGCCATCTCTTCAGCCCCCAACATTTTGCATTTTGTAATGATTAAATAAAACAGGCAAACTGTGTGAAGCCTGTTGATAAATGGTGTGGTTTTGGTTTTGGTTTGTTTCCCCCAGAGACAGGGTTTCTCTGTGTAGCCTTGGCTGTCCTGAAACTCTCTCTGTGGACCAGGATGGCCTTGAACTCAGAGATCTTCCGGCCTCTTCCGAGTGCTGGGATTAAAGGCGTGTTCCTCCACCCCCTGGCTGTGTACTTTGTACCTGTGTGGTGGCACCTTGGCGTGTCATATGTGCACATCTTTTCTACAGAGAAGATTGTATGACTTATTAGGAAATTCTGTGAAATGTAAAATAGATGCTATAAATTAGGGTCTGGTAGAAATATAGATGTGAAGAAACTTTTGGAAAGTCTATCTGCACAGTCCCCAAGCAGTTAAGTCACTATAAAAGACTGGGCAGATAGTTAAGACAAGTCTTGAATTACAAAATTCAGAATTTCTTACTCTCTCAGAGCTTGAAGCTAGCCCCTAAGGCAGTCTAGGTAGTTATTCATGCCTCAGGATCTTTACTTTCAAAGGAAAAGAAGTCATAGCTTTCTGGGAAAATGGGAGTTTTGTGTTTCAAAAGGTTCTTACTGAGTGTGTAGTGGGAGGCTGAGGCCTCAGTGAAGCAAGCCTTTGATTTCATAACAGCAGTCCTATGCTATCTTTGTGGTTCTTTTTTTTTTTTAAGAGAGTTTCCTACAGTATATCTCAATTATATTTACCCCTACCCTCTCCCAACTCTTCCCAGATCCATCCTACCTCTCTACCCACCTCCAACTTCATGTTGGTTTTTTTTTTTTTTTTTTTGTTTTTTCGAGACAGGGTTTCTCTGAATATCTCTGGCTGTCCTGGACTCGCTTGTAGACCAGGCTGGCCTCGAACTCACAAAGATCCGCCTGCCTCTGCCTCCCAAGTGCTGGGATTAAAGGCGTGCGCCACCACCGCCCGGCTCATGTTGGTTTTTGTTGTTTGTTTGTTTGTACTTTGAGTAACTTACTGATTCTAATTTGTGCTGCTCATATACTCCCACGTGTGGGGCAGTCCACTGGAGTGTGGTTTTGACCTACCGAAAACTAGTCATCCACTGTCCGTATAGCCTCAGTTCGTGTTAAGTGAGGACACATGAAACCCTCCCCGTCCATGCTGGAATGCTGACTGGCTTGATCTCGCCCAGGTCTTACACAGGCAACCACAGTTGCTGCGAGATCTGCTAGCGGTGCAGTTGCCCTGTCGTGGCCAGAAGGCAGTGACTGTCCCCTGTCCTCCCCAGTCTCTGGCTCTTTACCTCTTTGTACCTTCTCCTCTGTGGTGGTCTCTGAGGCTTGGGGAGGGATGTGATATAGAGATCCCATCTGTGGCTGCACACTCCACTCTGCGTCTTGGTTGTGAGTTTCTGCGTTAACCTCTGTCCACGTATACAGAAATGTCTCTGAAGAGGAAGGATCCTGTGCTTCTGCTCTTGGTGCACTGTGCAGAGAGAACCATGGTGCTGCTCCATTTGTTTATCCTTTTCTCCATTCAGAGCTGTCGTGATGGTGTGGTTTCCAGAATGTGAGCCCTTGTTTTCTTTTTCCTTCATTTCCCCATGCACCCATCCTTTTTTAAAGGCCCCTCTTCCAGCATTTGTCGCCCAGTTGAAGTGTCATCTCTTTGCCAGCTTCCTTTATGTGGAAGGAAGCACCTCGAGTTCAGCGTTACCCTGACACACTCTCTCTTGTTTGGTCTCAGCCCATTTCACTCATCCATGGTGCTGTCAAGTGTTAAACATTTTGTAGAACTTAAATTATGAATACCAAGTGTAGGTGAGAACTGATACAATGATCCATGAAAATCTGAAACCTCAAAAGTTACTGGCAGTCTGGCTTTATGCTGGTAGGTGAAGCATAGTTTGAGAACTATTGTGTTTCTCATGGTCTCTATGGTAACGACCTAACTGTGTGTAATAACATTCCTATTAAGAAATAAGATAGATACACACTCTGTTTTTTGTGCCCAACATATGCCAAGCAACTGTGAAGATTTGCATTAAAATATTTGTGTCGATCCAGGCTTTACCCTTCTCTATTTCTGCCTTTCTGAATTCCATTTTTGGTGTCAATTTTAACCATAGGTGTGAAGCTTGGTATTGTTTTCTTGTATTTTTATATTTTTAGCTTTGTATTTAGATAAACAACTCAATTTGAATTAGCTTTATTTTTTTTTTTTTTTAAACTTACTACTATGTCTGTGTATGGTGAGTACAGGCATGTGTGTGTTGGCCAAAGCCCAGGTTTCTGATCCTCACGTGGTTCCAGGGGCTGAGCCATCTTGCCAGGCACATCAATTTGAGTTAATTTTTTGTAGGATTTCCGGTGGGGCTCTAAATCCATCTTACTGTTTTTGGATAGTTTGTTGTTCCATAACCACTTAACAAACTGAACTTTGTGTTTATTAGTTTTGTTTTCTGCTTTAGTGCATTTAAGTTTGTATATGACCGGCCGATGGTGGTGCCCACCTTTAATCTCAGAACTCCGCAGGCAGATCTCCATGACCTGGGTCTGTGACTAGGCCAGCTTGGTCTACAGAATTAGTTCCAGAATAACCAGGGCTACACAAAGAAACCCTGTCTTAAAAAAACAAACAGAAAAAAAAAATTGTATGTGTGCACCAAGCACATATGTAGACGTTAAGGACAGTCTCGGGTGTTTTATAGAACCCTCTGATGTTTTAGGAAATGTAGTTGACCCTCAAGCTTCCCGGGACCCGTCTTTCTTCACTTACCTCACCACCACCGAGGTATCTGCATGCACCGCCACGTCCAGCTCTTTCCGTGGGTTGTGGGTGTTTGAAGACAGGCCCTCACATTTGGAGCACCAGTAAGTTACCTCTGGAGCCCACTCTTTTGCTTTTGTTTTTAGAGCCCTTGGTGTTAATGCAAATTAAGCACAGTCCCTACCATTGAAACTGTAAGGCCTGTAATCCGAACACTCAGAGGATTGAGGCCGGAGGATTGCTTGTTGGGATCTGCCCTGGCTGTTCACTACACTTGATCTTAGCCAGAAAATACGGGTTCTCCTGGGTGAGCTTTTTAGCCAATTGCAACTTTGATGGTGTTTTTGTGAATCAAATTGGTGAAGGGGCCTTTTTAAAAAATGTTGTAGGGCTGGAGAGATGGCTCAGCGGTTAAGGGCACTGGCTGTTCTTCCAGAGGTCCTGAGTTCGATTCCCAGCAACCACATGGTGGCTCACAGCCATCCACAATGTGATCTGATGTCCTCTTCTGGCTGCAGGTGTACATGCAGATAGAGCACTCGTATACATAAAATAAATAAATCTTTAAAAAGATTGTTTTTTGTGGCTGGGCATGACCACGCCTTTAATCCCAGCACTCGGGTGGCAGTGGGAGGCAGATCTCTGTGAGTTCAAGGCCAGTCTGGTCTACAAAGAGTTCAGGACAGCCAGGACTCTGTTACACAGAGAAACTCTGTCTCAAGAAAGAAAAAAAAAAAAGATTTGTGTGTGGGGGGGGGGGGAGTGCAGTGAGGCCCACGTCATGTTAGAGGGAATGCTTCTGGGAGTTAGTCTCACCTTCACTTTGTTGAAACAAGATCTCCCCAAGTGTTTCAAATTTGTCACATAGTTGAAGACCACTGATTTAGAGACTTAAAGGTTTAGTACTAGGTGCATGGTACTGTTTTCACTCTACTATTTATAAGGGATATGATAAGAAGAGTGAGGTGATGTCATAGAGTCTTATGAACGATTGGATATGTTAGGTCCAACTCTGAAGGACATTGCTGTGAACATCCCTGTTTAACAGAGGAAAGGTTCCTGGGCGAATTAACGTAGTCTGTGGGCTCGAAGCACATCTAGTAACCTTTCTGTTACGATTACGTAGAGTGGATCCTATGAAATGGTACAGTTACCTCTTCATGACTAGAAGACGTTCATAATCTAATGTTGGAACCGGTATTGCCTTAAGTTTATGACTGGGTTAAAAAATGTTCTGTACATATTTCAAATTGCAATTATCTGGCTGTCAAATGTAGAGAACTGATTGGGGGTGGGAGGTCTCATAAAGCTGATTGATGAGCTAATTAATGTGTCTACTGTGGAGGTTGATAGAGGTACCGCACAAGGGAGGCACTGATGGGTCTTGGCTTTGTGGAGGAAATCGCTACAGATAATGCTGGGAGGTGTCATCCTTCAGTTTTCCTCTTGTGTTGGTGGTGATCAGTTTAGCTCGTTGTGTTTCCCTTCTAACTCTTTTCCTCTTCTGTTTTTAAAGAGTTGGCAGAAATGGCCCTGGTGTGCTGTTCTTTGCTGTGGTGTTTCTGTGCTTCATTATTCCTTGTGCACTCGGGTATTTGGTTCAAGGGCACATTCACTTTGGATGCTTTTGGCCTCTGGCTGTGGTTCCTATCAGTCCTTTATAGACATGCCTCTTCTTTGTGCCTTGTCATTCCTGAAAACTGGCTCACTAACCATCCGTGGTCTGGGCTTTGGAAGTGGTTGAGTGACTGAGAAGGCTTAGGTCTTCTTTGCTACCCCTTTAAGATTGGGGAAGTCCTGCATCTAACACCGCATTAACCCCACTATGTCTCCACTTGGCAGCTGTGACAATAGGGGACAGAACCTCTGTGACAGTCTTCCCTGTCTTTTGAGCTAGCTCAGCAAAGCATAAGAAACACCACCTTGAAAAAGTCAGTTTCTTAAGTAGTATATTTTAGAGTAAATATTCAACATTGTGTGTTCCTGTTGGTTCACTCTGCTTTCTCTCCCTTTAGCCCCCCAGGTTCGCCTAATAGTCTTGGCTACTTCCCTACAGCTGCTAATCTTAGCAGTGTCCTGCCCCAGCCTGGCACGGTGGTCAGAATGCAGGGCCTGGCCTACAATACTGGAGTTAAGGAAATTCTTAACTTCTTCCAAGGTTACCAGGTCAGTAGCTTGAAGAAGAAAAATCCCCAGTGCCCTTATTATTAAAGTCGGTTTGCCTAAAGAATGCAGCTAGGAAGGAAATGGATTCTCTGAAACTCAACATGTATGTCTGTGCTGATGGATTTGCTCATTGGAGCACATAGATCGGGTGTCCGTGTTGAGGACCTAACTCCAGCGTCATCCTCTTGACAAGATCAGGGCTTTGCTATGCTGTCATAATTCTTGCTGTATAATTAATCCTCTTTCCCTGTATCTTCGGGTGCATTTTCAAAGCCTGTGTGCTCTGGGCAAGTTCATTAGGGCAGGCAGCTTTACAGGTGCTTGCACGAAGAGCAGGGTTGACTAAGGAGGTGTTTTCCTTGGAGTCATCTGTTAGGTCCTTGACTTAAGAAAACAAAATAAGCTGGGTATAGCGATGCATGCCTTTAATTTAAAGCAGAAAAGGGCAGGCAGACCTCTGTGAGGTCTACATAGTGAGCTCCAGGCCAGACAAAAAAAACCAAGAATAAATAAATAAGCATGTAGATAAAGTAAAAATAGTGGGGTTCGAGAGCTAGCAGGCCTGCTAATAGTAGTGCTTCCTGCTCTTGTTGAGGGCACTGGTGCAGTTCCCAGAACCCACACAGCCAGCTCCAGAGATTCCACCCTCTCGTCTGGCCTCAAAGGGCATCAAGCATGCACATGTGCACATACATACATACATGCATGCAGGCAAAATGCACACACAAAATAAATGTTTTGTTTCTTGAGAATGGGGCTTACTATGTAACTTGGGTTGCCCTGGATGGAGTTCACTGTGCAGAGCAGGCTCAAACTCAGAAACCTGCCTGCCTCTGCCTCCGAAGTGCTAGGATTAAAGAAGGCACCATCACACCCACCTTAATTTTCATATATATATATAAAGAGGACACTTACCAGCCAGGTGGTGGTGGCACACGCCTTTACACCTACCACTAAGAAGGCAGAGGCAGGGATTGGAGAGATGGCTCAGTGGTTAAGAGTATTGACTGCTCTTCCAGAGGACCTGGATTCAATTCCCAGCAACCACATGGTGGCTCACAACTGTAACTCCAAGATCTGACACCCTCACACAGACATACACACAGGCAAAACACCAAAGCACATAAAATAAAAAAGAAGGCAGAGGAAGGTGGATCTCTTGAGTTCAAGGCTAGCCTGGTCTACAGATCAAGTTCCAGGATGGCCAGGGCTACCCAAAGAAACCCTATCTCAAGAAATAGAAAAAAGAAAGAAAAAAAAAAGGTACTTACTACCAAATCTTGTGACCTTAATTTGATCCTTGTGAGATTCACATGATGGAAGGAGAATACTCACTTGTGAAAGTTGTCCACTGACTTCACACACGACACAGAATGTGCATCCCTCATCCCAACACACACAGAAAATAAGGGTAATTTTAACTTTTAAATAAAGGAGTGGTGAGGATATAGCTTAGTGGTAGAACACTTCCAGTCTTCAGTTCTGCAAATAATAAGAATAAATAAATAGAAACATTTAAACATGGAGTTTCAAGTTGAGTATTTAAAAATCAGAAAACCTAAATTGCACTGAGGAAAAACCAATTGTAAACTTCTGTCTACTTTTGGGAAAAGAAAACGGCTCCCCAACTAACAGATTCGTTTGGGTACTTAGACTGGAGTAGGGTGCTTGGCCTCCATGAAATAACCCGATGGCTGCTGTAGGTGCCTTTGTTCTCGTCCCCCCCCCCTTTTTTTTTGCCTGCTGCCCTGTGTCCATCACTGTCTTCTGACTTTAAGAATAAGCTTCTCTTGGTGACAGCTTTGTAACAGTGAATAATATGTTCCTTTACAGTTTATCTGAGCAAAGCCCATTCCTTCTTACAGTCACTTGATTATTTAAAGTCAGGTTTCTTCTTCCTGAAAAGTTTTTTTAAAAACTAGCTTGTAGTCTTACTGGTCTGTGAGCAAAAGCTGTCCTCATTCTTCATGGAGCTGAAATCACGTTGAGTCTTCAGAAGGGCAAAGATCTACGATGGCCCTGGGCATGCACAGCACAGCGTGGGAAAGCCCAGTCTGCAGAGGCATTTCCACTTTTAGAACCAGTTGTCCATGACTCCGGGGTGGTGTGACTCATGTAAAACCACATTTGATTACATAGTCTCCTGTCTATCACCTATCCATCTTTGTCTTAAGGACTTTTTTTTGTTTGTTTGTTTTTTCGAGACAGGGTTTCTCTGTATAACAGCTTTGGTTGTCCTGGACTCTCTTTGTAGACCAGGTTGGCCTCGAAATCACAGAGATCCGCCTGCCTCTGCCTCCCGAGTGCTGGGATTAAAGGCGTGTGCCACCACCGCCTAGCATCTTAAGGACTTTTAACATGCAAGGAATAGTATCTACCATTGAGTAGCAAGTCTGTCTGATGAAAAGCCCAGAACTGAAGTCACTTTTTTCTTTCTTCCTGGCTTAGTGTGTTCTTCTGAAGACTAGCACTTAAAGTTCTCCATGGGTCAGTAGCTCAGTCTTCTTCTCCAAATGATTATTCGGCCACTGGAGGACTGGAAATCTGGTAAAAGTTTTCCTTACAGGCCTCCATTAGTCTGATTAAATTACATGTTTTGTTTGTTTGTTTTACTGGAAATGAATTGAGATTACTCAGTCTTACAGGGCAAATACTTTGTCTTTTGTATTTTTCCCATTGTAGAGACTGAGGAATTCTCACATTTGATGGTCAGCTGGGCTTAATGGTTTAACTTGGTCTGACCAATTTCATTTACTTTCCTGCTAAATAAAATTGAGCCGTCCTATACATACTGTAATAATGAGATTAAGTAAAATTAATCTTACGGAGAAAGTATCATGGTTGGCAGTTGTGTATACTTATTCCCCCTCAAACACATAATTGGGATCATTTCTAGATTTATGATGAAAAATCTGACCCAAGACTGACCAGATGGCTGAGTGGGTAACAGTGCTTACAGTCAAGACTGGCTACCTGAGCCCGCATGGAGGGAAGAGATCCAGCTCCCAAAAGTTGTCCTCCGATCTCCATAAGTGTACTATGGGGCACACAAGTGTTTAGGTGTGCCTGTTTGCACACACATACACATTGACAATAAATACATGTAATAAAAAGTGGGGAAGATTTTAAAATTTAAAAATCTGACATGATGCCGGGCGGTGGTGGTGCACGCCTTTAATCCCAGCACTTGGGAGGCAGAGGCAGGCGGATCTTTGCGAGTTCGAGGCCAGCCTGGTCTACAAAGCGAGTCCAGGACAGCCAGAGCTGTTAAACAGAGAAACCCTGTCTAAAAAAAACAAAAAAAAAAAAAAAAAAAAAAAAATCTGACATGATTCAAAAATAAGATGGTAAAATTTATAGCAGATATTTGTTACAGTAGCTCCTAGTGTCATTCAAGGTTAGAGTTATCTATTAAAATCAGAAGCACAGTAATGGTACATTATTTTCTCTCTAGATATTTGACTTTTATTTTAGAAGTGTGACAAAATTATTTTTATTTCTTATTTATTAAATTAGTTTGAGACACTTACATTGTTCCACTGACCTCTGGAACACTGTAGATCGGGCTAGCCTTCAGCTTGCCATGATCATTCTGACTCTGCTTCCCAAGTGCTGAGCTTACAGATTTGAACCACACACCTGGGAAGGATTCAGGATTTATAAACGGGGTCTGTGAATGAGGCTTGCTATTGGACCTCAGTCATCCAAACCTGTAGTTCCAGTATCTGCCTTCAGTGATTTCAGCTGTGAGGCTTGCATTCAGATCTTTATACCTACCCCAATTTCTTCCCATTTGTGCATAAAACTTAAACTTTTCTACTGTGTTTAAAAGTCCATGCCACCTTATTTGTTTGCTGTTTACTATTCAGGTAGTAGCTGGAAATTGCGAGATCTTAGATTCCCAAGAATTGGCTTTGTCACAGGTGGTAAAAGTCTGTAGATAACTTCGTAAAAATTGTTCCCACGAGTATAGTCCGTTTACCCATCACCACCACCACCTTTCTGTCAGGATTTAAGTATGTAGCCTTGACTGGCCTAGAACTCACTATGTAGACCCGGTTGTCCTGGAATTCACAGAGATCTGCCTCCCATATCCTAAGACCAAAGGTATGTATCTCCATGCGCAGTGACTGTTTTAAAGATAGAGTTTTCTCTGTGTAATCTTGGCTGTCTTGGAACTTGCTTTGTAGACCAGGCTGGCCTCGCACTCACAAAGATCCACTTATCTCTCCCTCCCGAGTGTTGGGATTAAGTGCAGGTGGGTAGTAAGAGGTTTGTTGTGGTCAATAAAATGAAGGCACTGGTATTTTGGATGCTGGACTGCTTATTCTGATGGCTCTTGAGAGTCCTTACCCATCTTTAGACCTTTCATTGCTGTTTTCATTAGCTGTTACTTTCAGTGGCTCTAAGTTTTCCTTAAATACTGGGTTTCCTCCTCAACATTCTTGTGTCTTTCAATGACTTATACAAAAAGTTTTATTTAGTACCAACTGAGAGAATTTATTTCAAATCTGAAACAATTTATGATTCATTGGGTTTAGGGATTTAATGTATAATGCCTGAAAAAATAATTAATGCTCAAGTAATAACCTGTCATACCTGAAGTTTACTATTAAGGGATCAGATTCTGGGCTGGAGAAATGGCTCAGCAGTTAAGAGCACAGGCTGCTCTTGCAGGGGTCTTGAGTTCAATTCCCAGTACTTAGGTAGCAGCTTCCAACTATCTGTGCGATCTGATGACCTCTTCTGGTCTACAGATGTACATTGAAACAAAACATCAATATATATGATAAATCTTGAGAGAGAGAGAGATCAGATTTGATCCTCCTTAATTGTAGTCTGGTGGCATTGTTTTGGTTTTAATCCATATATTCAATGTAATGTCCTAGAAGGGATTTTGATAAGTAACAAATGAAACATTGAGAGGAAATTAATGTGTGTGGCTTGTAACAGTGATTTCCTAGGATCTAAATGTCATATATTTTGTTGATATATATTTAGTTAAAATAACATCCGTAGTGACGGGCTGTCCGTCTTTTGATCCTGTTTGTTTTAACTTGCATTTTAGTATGCAACCGAGGATGGACTTGTTCACACAAATGACCAGGCCAGGACTCTACCCAAAGAATGGGTTTGTATTTAAGGGGCCCAGCAGTTAGATCGTCCTCAGAAAAGAAGGTAAGGACCTGACATGTAAGCTAAATCAGAAAGGCCCAAACTGAGAAGCCAAGAATCTGAAGTTTCTCTAGGAGGTAGGTGAGGGAAGTTCTCCTGTCCTCGTTGGGTTAATATCAGAAGCCCTTGGTTCTCCTGTCCTCACTGTGATAATATCA
>CAJQZJ010034075.1:6759837-6774869 GCA_907164525.1 Lophiomys imhausi | reverse complement strand
TAATATCAGAAGCCCTTGGTTCTCCTGTCCTCACTGTGATAATATCAGAAGCCCTTGGTTCTCCTGTCCTCGCTGTGATAATATCAGAAGCCCTTGAAGGAATGTGGATGGGCATGAAATCTGTAATCCAAGAACACAATATTAGTGTAACATGTATGAGTGAGGGTTGTATGCTCCTTCCTGTGTAGTAAATGTCTTCTTGGACATTTGTTTACTTCTCAATTGTGGGTTAGAGTGCCTTTCTTCTTGTTCTTCCTTCTTATTCCTCCTCTTCCTCTTTTCCATTTTCTTCCTTCTTCCTCCTCTTTTTTTTTTAAATTAAGGTGGCCAGCAAGATGGCTGCTTAGCCTAATAACCTGAATTTGATCCCTGAGTACCACATAGTGGATATTGAGAACTGATTCCAGATTGTCTTCTGACCTCTGCATGCGTACTACATGCAAAATAAATGATACAGAAAAGAAAAAGTCACCATTCTAGAAGAATTTATAGACTTTTTGAGTATCCAGCTCAGCCAAGTATAGTTTTACAGATCTACTATTTCCTTCCAGGAAGATCACTTTGAGACCAGCCCGCACAACATTTTTAAGACCTCATGTTTAAAAAAATTGCTTTGTGCCGGGTGGTGGTGGCGCACGCCTTTAATCCCAGCACTTGGGAGGCAGAGGCAGGTGGATCTTTGTGAGTTCGAGGCCAGCCTGGTCTATAAAGTGAGTCCAGGACAGCCAGGGCTACACAGAGAAACCTTGTCTCGAAAAACCAAAAAAAAAAAGAAAATGTTTTAAGCCGGGCGGTGGTGGCGCACGCCTTTAATCCCAGCACTTGGGAGGCAGAGGCAGGCGGATCTTTGCAAGTTCAAGGCCAGCCTGGTGGTCTACAAAGCGATTCCAGGACAGCCAGAGCTGTTAAACAGAGAAACCCTGTCTCGAAAAACCAAAAAAAAAAAAAAAAAAAAATTGCTTTGCTCCAATTTTTTAAAAAAGCTTTCATTGTATTTCTTTATTTCTCTCTCTTTTTTTTTCGAGACAGGGTTTCTCTGTGTAGCTCTGGCTGTCCTGGAACTCACTCTGTAGACCAGGTTAACCTTGAAATAAGTGATCTACCTGCCTCTGCCTCCCAAGTGCTAAGATTAAGGGTGTGAACCCCAACACCTGGCTATTACATACAGTTTCCAACTGCTGTGTGGGTGCTGGATTTTGAACTCGGGTTCTTGGGAAGAGCAAGTGCTCTTAACCACTAAGCCACATCTCCAGTCCCTTTTTTCTCTCCTTTAAATCTAAAACTAGAGATAGGAAATATTGATAGTTAATGGTTATTGTCAAGAGGGATGATACTTCCTGTTAACCCTGAGTTTGAAGGATACTGGCATTTTATGTTTGCCCAAGAAACACTATCACAGGACCACATCCAGGGATTGCTGTGGCTCATTTCTTCAGTTTGGTTGTTGGATTCCAGACTTCTTATTTCCTAATTTTGTTAACATTTTCGTGGTTGTGAGCTCTAAGGAAACTGGGTGTGTAATTGCCAGTATTCTGTCATCTTTGAGAAGTGTGAGTCTGTGTGGCTCCTCATGGATGCAAGGGAGGGGTTTTGGATCTGCCTTTTTCAGTGAGACATTACAGTAGCCGGGGCCTGTAAGGACCACTGTGTCCCTCAAAGTGGAAATGGGCTCTGTCCTGTCTGGTTCCCAGTGATGAAAGCATATTTTAGCTCAGTGGTACACTTTTCACTCCCACTTCATCTCTCCCCATGCTCCCAAGAGATTGTGAGGGCACTCTGTGAGTTACTGAGTTTGCCCAGGGAACCCTAATCCCTGAGGAGACTTGATATTTGGCTGGAACCAATGTCTTCCATCTAACCAAACAAGCGTTTACTTTTGTTCTCCTTGTAATACTAGTATCTACTCCTGAGGTCCCAAAGATAGTGTTTGCAAATAGATTTTCTTTTCTTTTTTTTTTTTTCTTTTTTCAGAGCTGAGGGCCGAACCCAGGTCCTTAGGCTTGTTAGGCAAGTGCTCTACCACTGAACTAAATCCCCAACCCAGCAACTAGATTTTAATCTATCAGTATTGCTTATCTGTGGGTGGATTCTGTGATTATATAGCAATGAGACTCTATTAGGGGTGGCATTTCTCTGCACTGTATATCATATGTAGAAAAATCAATGTTGTATATTGACTTGACATTGTTTGGGAATCAGGTGGACTAATGAATGTTAACAAAACTTGTAATTGTGTTTTGTGGAGATAGGGACAAAAAAGCCCAGGGCTGTGTATATGCTAGACAAACTTTTTGCTACTGAGCTACTGAACCACCATGATCCCCAGCTGTAAGTTTTATAAAGTTCTATATTAATACTGTCATCTTTATGTTTACAGAAATGTGTTTTACTTACTAAGTTACAGACAGAATTAAGACTTCTCCAGTTTTTCCACACATACCCTTTTCTGCTTTAGGATATGTGAGTTCTATCCTGCTCTAGCCCAGGGTTCTACCTTTGATTGTCACCGTGTGTCCTTAGCATCCTCTGGTCCATTTTAGCTTCTCAGTCTGCTGGTTTTTCATGACCTTTCCCCTTTGTGACATACTGCTTTTGAAGCATTTTGTGAGCTTTTCTACGGTTTGGATTTTTTATGTTTTTATAGGTTTGGGAAAGATCACGTGTGCGCAATCCCCTGGTCATTATATGCTAACAAGGGACATGTGATGCCATGTGGCATCCCTAGGTAAATTAACCTTCACCTCTCGGTTTAAGTTATGCATCCTTGCTTTCTTCACTGGGAGGCCATTATTGTTTCTTCCTCATGCCCTTTGGAAGCGAACCCTTCTCCAGCCCACATTCCAGGAAAATGTTTTTCTAGTGTGTGACTGAGAATTGCTTCCTACATCGCACGGCCAATTTCTATTCCAGTATCGGCTCTTGTACATGTATTTACTACTTAGAGATAGTCCAGTACTACCCTTTGTGCTACTCACAATGTTTTGCTCTGGTGCTCTGCTCCTTCTGCTTAGCTTGTCCCTTTAATGTGGTCGCATCCACTTAGGATTCTTTTTAGAGTCTTTGAATGTGACTGACCGAGGCTCTTGGCTTCTTGGTCTCACATCTACCTTGGATCTTTTTTTGTTTGTTTGTTTGTTTGTTTTTCAAGACAGGGTTTCTCTGTGTAGCCCTGGCTGTCCTGGACTCACTTTGTAGACCAGGCTGGCCTTGAACTCACAGAGATCCGCCTGCCTCTGCCTCCCGAGTGCTGGGATTAAAGGAGTGTGCCACCACGCCCGGCCGTACCTTGGATCTTAAGCTGCTTGAACTCTGTTTCCTTTTGTGCCTTGTCATTGTACTGTCAGCTCCAAGCAACAGGAATTCGCCTTTTGGAAGAGTATTTGTATTCCTTCCATAGAATCTATTAACGTGTGTTTGTGTGTGTGTATAATATAAAGTATTTACGCATGTATATATATATATATATATATATATATATGTTCATATGTATTCATATGGGTATTTTACCTGCATGTATGTCAGTGTGTCTGTGTACCAAGCTCATGGTCTAGTTCCCTGCAGAGAGGGTAGATGAGGTCTTCTTGTTTGTTTGTTTTTGCTTTTTTATAGCAATTTTATTTTCTTTTTAAGATTTATTTATTTATTATGTATTCAGTGTTCTGTCTGCATGTGCACCTATAGCCAGAAGAGGGCACCAGGTCTCATTATAGATGGTTGTGAGCCACCATGTGGTTGCTGGGAATTGAACTCAGGACCTCTGGAAGAGCAGCCAGCAAAAGTGCTCTTAACCGCTGAGCCATCTCTCCACTCCCCCTTTTTTGTAAATGAGTCTGACTACACTCCTAATGCTTGATTGAAGCAAGCACTGCAGAAAATTCAAGGCCAGCATGGGCTTCAAGAGTTCCCGTCTGCCTTACGCCACAGAGTGTGTGAGCAAACACACTCATCACAGTTTTAGGCTTCTGGGTTTTCTTGTTTTATTGAGACAGGGTCTTCTTCTATAACTCAGGCTAATGTTTAGATCTGGTGAAATCCAGTTATCTTTAAAAATTCCTGGGTAAACTTGGTGTGTTGGTACACATTTACAGTTCTAGTACTTAAGAGTCAGAGGCAGGATTCCCATGAGTTCCAGACCAGCCAGGACTACACAAGAGGAACCCTATCTCAAAATCTAAACAAAAGCCAAAATAACAAGTGGGCATGGTGTTCCACACCTGTAATCTCAGATCTTGGAAGAATTCAAAGTTCAAAACTCGGCTGCCTGCTTAGTGAGTTCCCAGGCAGCCTCAGGCTGGTCTGCAGCATGAGCCCTTCCTTGTCTCTAAAAGGTAAAAAATTCTCCTGTGTATATAATACTTTAATGATATTGTGTGACAAAATAAAACATTGTTTTAACATACGTCTTACCAGGAACGAAAAACAGATTTGTGAAAACTTGCATTTAAAACTTTAAAAATTATCTTTGGATCATACTCTTTGCTTTTGTTAAAGAAGAAAAGGAAACATTTTGTTATGTATCCTACTCAGATTCTCTTTTCCTACTAGCTGTTAACAGTACTCCAGTTTCCTAGTTAAATACTGAAGTGCCTCTCTCAGAGCTGAGATTAAGAAACAGATCTGAGGGGGCTGGAGGGGGTTAAGAGCACTGGCTGTTCTTCCAAAGGATCTGGGTTCAAATCCCAGCACCCACATGGCAGTTCCCAGCTGTCTGTAATTGCTGGGCATGGTGGCCCACGCCTTTACTCCCAGCACTCGGGAGGCAGAGGCAGGTCGATCTCTGCAAGTTCAAGGCCAGCCTAATCTACAAAGTGAGTCCAGGACAGCCAGGGCTACACAGAGAAACCCTGTCTCAAAAAAAAAAAAAAAAAAAAAAAAAAAAAAAAAAAAAACCAAAACAAAAAAAGAAGCAAGTCTGAGGAAGTTAAACATTTTAACATCCTTTTAATAATTCTGGCTCTTCACTGGCTGTTCTTCCAGAGGTCCTGAGTTCAATTCCCAGGAACCACATGGTGGCTCACAACCATCTATATTGAGATCTGGTGCCCTCTTCTGGCCTGTAGTCATACATGCAGGCAGAACAGTATATATATATTTATATATAATAAATTAAATATCTTCAAATAATAATTCTGGCTCTTCCACATGACAGCTTACAATGGGCATATAGTTGTAGGTGCCCACACGGTGATTTTTAGTATAATATAATGAGCTGGGAAGTAGGAATTGATTGATAACTGACAGTCTCAGGTTTGACTGACTTCGAAGATCCAGGGCCTTGTTTTAGGCAGGTTCATGTCATGAAATACCCGCTAACTTTTTTTCAAGTCGGAAGCAAACCAGGAGTTGGGTTTTACTGGTATGGCTCCTGGCTATCTCTCACCATGCTGGACTATACAGGGCTTTTGTTGGCTGCCTGAGTTGTTCTTTTAGCTAGTGGTAAAATTACCTATCTGTGGTATTAGCATTGGGAGAGACGAAGTTCTTTAAGGAGAACTGGGGTGGTGTTGGCCAAAGAAGTAGGAATTTGTGCAACCATGGTGAGTAATGGATAGATTTCTTTACCTTTTTTTGTTGTGTCCAAAGAGAAGCTTTTCCATGCATAGTGTTTTAAGCTGAGCACTAACTAAGTTGTCTTTGCATTTGTAAACTGCATTTTAAACATGAATGCTAACAAAGTGGTATTTGGGTTCTTTTTTAAATCCATGATTTTAAATTTGTGCCAATTGTAGAGTTTCTTACTTCTTACTTAGTCTTGACAATTTCTCAAACAGTCCACATGAAGTGAGATTGGAGCCATTTCCGTTTCTATCTTTGTTTATCATTTACAGGTGAAAGTGTGCACAATGCCAACAGTTTTTATTTTAATTTTTGAGTATTCTTGGTTTTGTTCTATGAGCCATGTAAATAAAAAAGCCTAGGAGGAAGCTGGTGTGTAAAGATTTAATCTAGGTCTGTCTGTTCCAACCAGCCCTCTGGATCTGACTGAGGCTTCAGTACCAAAACTCCACAGGTGGTCCAGACCTTTATATACAGCTACATAACATTTCCTTCTAGCCCACATTTATTCTCCCTCACCCTTTGAATTGTTTCTAGACTACTTATATAGTGGAAAGTCAATGTTGACACAGTGTAGCTGTGTTTTCTGACTGGTCTAATACTTGCTCTAAAGCCCAGACTGACCTTGAACTTCGGAGCAGTCCTGCCTCAGCTTCCCTAGTGCTGGGATTACAAATGTGCACCATCACACCTGGTTTGGTTGCTGCTGTTGCCACTGGTTGCTTGTTTGGAGAACAGTGACAAGAAAGGCTGGGGAGATGGTTCAGTGTTTTAGAGTACATACAGCTCTTACTGACAAGCTGAATTTGGTTCCCAGCACCCATGTCAGGGGCCTCATGACCACCTGTAACTTCAGGTCCAGGACATTCTCTGGTCTCCTCAGTCACATGCACTCACATGCACATATTCCCACACAGACACGCATGATACACATAACTAAAAATTATTTAAAAAAATAGTGTTTTAAAAGATGACAGGAGCCAGGCGTGGTGGCTCACGCACGCCTTTAATCCCAGCTCTTGGGAGGCAGAGGCAGGCGGAGCTCTGTGAGTTCAAGGCCAGCCTGGTCTACTAGAGCTAGTTCCAGGACAGCCAGGGTTACACAGAGAAACCCTGTCTCAAAAAAAGAAGAAAAAAAAAAACGGAGGGGATAATGACCAGAAAAGAGCCTATATATGATTGATACTGATGCTTTTTCCTTCTGAATGTTCACCAGCTGCTTGAACTTACAAATCTGGATCCATCATCATGGATGTGGCTTCATATGCCCACTTAGCTCTCTCCTTCACTTTCTCTGTCTTCAAGGTGGCCACAGGGACTGGGGGGTGTGCCCAGGAGCTTGCATGTATGAAGACCTGGGTTGGATCCCTAGTCCCAGACAAAATCAGTAAGTGGATGTAGTGTAGCCTAGAGCAGTGGTTCTCAACTTTCCTAATGCTGCAGCCCTAATATGCAGCTCCTCCTCATGTGGTGGTGACCCCCACCATAAATTTTATTTATTTATTTTTGTTGCTTCATAACTAATTTTGTTGCTGTTTTGAATCGTAATGTAAATATTTTGGAGATAAGAGTTTTGCTGAAGGGGGGGTGGAGAGCTACAGGGTATGTGAGAATGCGCTGATTGGCCTGAAGTGCTAGTCAGTCACTGAATAGGGTTCCTATTTGCCATGCGCCTTGCCTGAGTGCTTCTTATTGATGTTAAGGTTTTTGTCAGAAATTATTTGAAATTTGTACTGGAGTTATAGTTTGGTTTTTTTTGGGGGGGGGTTGTTGTTTTTGTTTTTGTCTTGCTACTTAAAGGGTTTTTTTCCCCCATGATTTATTTGTTTTGTTTTTTCTTAAGGCAGGCATGGTGGTGCACACCTTTAATCCCAGCACTCAGGAGGCAGAGGCAGGTGGATCTCTGAGTTCAAGTCCAGCTTGATCTACAAAGCCAGTCCAGGACAGCACAGAGAAAGAAATCCTGCCTTGGGCGGGGTGTATTTTTAAAGATTCTAATAAGTGTGTGTGTGTTTGTGTAGTTTTTGTCTTGTTTGGTTTTTTGTTTTTGTTTTTGTTTTTTTTGAGATAAGGTCTCTCTATGTCCTGTCTGTCCTGGAGCTCACAAAAATTCTCCTGCTTCTGCCTCATTTGCTAGGATTAAAGGTTTATGCCACATTGCCTGGCACTCCAGCTTTGTGTAAAGCCTATAATATTGAGTTGAATGTTTACTGTTAGAATAATATTACAACACTTGATCCACACTGAAGAGTTCTTAAAATTGGAACCTTGTTGAGCATGGCAAGTGCCATGTCATGTGTTTAACACAGTGGAAGGGTATTACAGGAAACAGCAGACCCTGTGTAGACCTCCCTGGCAGTCTGTGGAGCTCTCTCAGCGTTGCTGCCTGTGTGAATGCTACTGTGAAATACAAACTGAGACTGTCTGAAAGATGGTACTCTTCTAAGAATTTTGAAGCATTAAATTTAGAGGTTACAATAATCTCTTTTTTTCTCCCTTCAGTGTTTGAAGACGTATGGTGATCCTGAAACTATCAGACAAGAAAACTTGTAGCAATTTCAGGGGATGTTTGTCTACACTCAAGCTGCAGTATTCTCAGCATGATTGGGCAGTAGGCCTGGACCTCATATTTTGGTGGAGTGAAGCCAAATCTTAATAGCACGCAGCACGCACATACGTGGCTCCTTGCTGAGTGCAAATAGGAATTTAAAAATGTGAATTTGAAGTCAAAAGTCTCACTTCCGGTTAAAGTGCACCAGCTGTTTCCTAAGTTTAAGTCTTGGAGTAAAAAATATTCCACTAGCATCCACCACCCACCATTAATGGCTACGCGAGCTTTGTTATGTATTCCCACTCTTCTATCTTCCTGTTTTCTGTAAAATAAAAACCCTCTTGCTAAGTAATTTAAGTGTAAGTTCTTAGAATACTTAAATCTCAGACCAAGAAAGGGAATAAAATAAAACTAATATTTTCCCAAATAATTAGTTTTCTTCAGTAGGCCATGGTGCCTTATAGTTAAAAGCAAAGATTTTTAAAGCACCTCAGGCAGGCTGGGCTTGTAGCTCAGTGGTAGAGAGCTTGAGAGCCCTGGGTTCTAATCCCAGCACCTTTGCCTCATCTCCAAATATGCACCTGAAGATTCCCTTTCCTCACACATGTCTAAAGGTTTGGATGTTTTTCTCAACAGGTACCAGTTGTAAATAAGAGTGAAGTAGGGGCCAAAATTTGAAACCAAAAAATGAAGCAGCTACATGTAGTTAGTAATTCCTAGTTTGAGCTGTAACTGAATGTTCAGCTTCATAGTATTGTTTTATATTGTACTTTTTTCATTGTTGATGGTTTGGACTTAGTAAGAGAAATACCATAGTTTTTAATGTCATAAAAATAAGACTATTTGAACAGTGTGTTCAGGAAAGCAATATACTAGCCAAAGTGAATGCTTGTATATATGTTAAGGTAACCCTTTCTCTGTAATTCCTCAACTATCATTAAAGCCTTTGAAAGCACAGGACTGTAGTCCACGTGCTGGACTGAGGTAAAGGCGGATGTGGCGCTGGCCCTCAGTGTTGGGCGAGGTGTGCTTAGCTGTGTTCATGCTCCAGGAGTGCAGTGTTGGGCACTAGCTACCTGCTGCCTGGTGTAGCTCAAGAGGAACGTGATCTGACTGAATGCACATGTTTCTTTGTCACTCATGTTGTCCTTGGCTTGGATGCAATGCCATGCAGATTTTGTGGCTGCTATTTTTAGTTACTCTGCATTAACACCTTGACTGGGGAGTCGAACATTACCCTCTTACTTGACCAACAATAGCCCTTCAACTGCAGTGGGAAGAGAGAAGAAAAAAAGCATTTTATGTGAAAATTGGTGAGATCTGGCACTTGAGACAAACTAGAATGTTCATACTTGATGCCTTAAGCTACTCCTGCCCAAAGCTCTGAAGGACTAAGAGGGGCAGGGATGCTTACTACAGTACTACTGCATTTTTTGTAGAATTGTTAACATTGATAATAAAACTTGCCTGCTTAATCTCAATGTGTGCGGTTTTTTTGTTTTGTTTTTTTTTGAAAGGGCATGTGATGATGGTGTCAGGAGATAGAGAAGTCTGCCTGGTCTGCAGGCAGTAGGACCTTTATCCTAGTTTACTATACAGAGTCACAAAAGTGTTTTGAAAGTTTCAACATCAGTGACATTTTTGATCCTTACATCTTTTTGTGTTGGGGGAAGGGGAGTGCCTGTACAGGTACATGTGTATGTGAGTGGGTAATCTCTTCTTCAGCTTGCTTTTTGAGGCAGGGACTCTTTGAATCTGCAGCCTAGTGCTCACCTCCCCAGTGCTGGGATTACAGTGGGTGTCACCATATTTGGCTTTTTATGTGGTTGCTGAGAATCTGAACTCATGGTTGTGTAGTGTGTGCCTTACTGACTGAGCCCACCCAGCTCCAATTTTTACATCTTATTTCCAGTTCTGTGTACTTGACAAGCTGAACATAACTATCCCAATACTTAGAAGAATAAAGCAGGAGGGTTCCAAGTTAGAGGTCAGACTGAGGTTGAAAGTGATAACTTGTCACAAAAAACAGTATGACCAGGGCAGTGGTGTTGCACACATTTAATCCCAGCACTTTGGAGGCAGAGGCAGGCAGATTTCTGAGCTTAGGCTGGCCTGTTCTACAGAGTTCCAGAGCACCCAGTAAAATACAGAAGCTCTTTCTCAAAAAAATATATAAAGTATAAAAACCGAGTTATGCCATACAAAATAAGTTATGCAACTTCAGTCCTCAGTTCTGCATGCACCTTGTTGATTCACTGAGTTTGCTAATGTCCTCATTCATAACCTATCCATTCTCAGGACCATATTAAATATTGCTGACTTGGAACTTTCCAGAAGAACATGGATCATGAGTATCATTCACCAGACATGCGTATTATTCTAGAGTCAGGTGTCGAATAAAAAAAGGAAAATCTTCCCCAAGACAGGGTTTCTCTATGTAGCTCTGGCTGTCCTAGACTCACCCTGTAGGCCACGCTGGCCTTGAACTTAACAGATCCATCTGCTTCTGCCTCCTAAGTGCTGGGAGTAAATGTGTGTGCTACCCACACCCAGCAAAAAGTAAACTCTTAAAAGAGCAATGAACCCGTGTTTTCCATGGCTAGCACACTCCTGTTCGTCTGTCATGCCTTCGCTGAATGCTTCACCTGGGAACGTTTTTTGCAGTCCCTACCAGCATCGTTTTCCAGAGGGGAGATGGCTGGCACTTAAGCCTTGGGTCTTTCTCCATCACATAGAGCAGAGGTGTCAGAGTTCTCTTAAGCTGAAGCTCTGCCCCTCTGTTCCTCCTTTGCTGTCTCCAAGAGACCTTAGGGTATTCTCTGCCTTTGGAAGAATCAAAGTGTCCTAGTCAAAGCCAGAATTCTGTCACACCTGAGCTAACTGTTCTTTTCATAATACAGACAGTTGGAGGGCCAGCAGGGGTTAGGTAAAGGTGCATGCTATCACGGCTGAGGGCCTGAGTTCAGCCCTGGTAGGCACACACAGTGGGAAGAAAACCGGCTTCCTCCGGGGGCTCATACACTTAACACAACCACAAAGCTTTGTGAAAAATCTGTTGAAGGATTTGGAGTAATTGAAGTAATTGAGTAAGGGTGATGGGGTCAGAAATGAGAAAACTAGAAAGTTTTTTTTTTTTTTAAGTTTGGGTTGGAGAGATGGCTCAGAGGCTGAGTACTGACTGTTCTTCCAGATGTCCTGAGTTCAGTTCCCAGCAACCACATGGCTTACTTCATCCATAATGAAATCTGATGCCCTCTTCCCTGCAGGTATACCTGCAGACAGAACACTGTATACATAATAAATACTTTTTTTTTTTAAGAAAAAGAAAAAAAAGCTTAATGCCCTAGCAGGTTTGTAGTCTTGCTGCTTTTCCAAGCCTTCACACCCAGGAGCGGCAGAGAATGGACCTCAGTCCTGGACCAAGTGGCCCTGCATATCTGGGACTTCAGACTCAGGCATAGCAGTGCCATTGTTACCCACTATATTCTTTGTGCAGTATTTGACATGCACATGTCAAGTTTTTTTGCTTTTTAATTTTTGTATTGGTGTTTTGTCTGTATATCTGTGTGACAGTGTTGGATCCTAGAGTTACAGACACTTGTGAGCTGCCATGTGGATGCTGGGAATTGAACTCCAGTTCTCTGGAAGAGCAGTTGGTGCTCTTAACCACTGAGCTATCTCCCCAGGCCATAAATACTAGTTGAGTGAAAATCTTAGTTACTTTTTTGTTGCTGGGACAAAAACACCATGGCTGAGGCAACTTAGAGAAGAAAGCCTTTAATTTGGGTGCTCACAATTCCAGAGGGCTAGAATCCATGACCATCATTTCTATAAGATTTTGATAGTTTTGTAATCTTGGACTGAGATTCTATTCCAGTGATACAGTACTTGTCCATTGTCCTGGGTTTGATGTTCAATACTAAAATAACAACAAAATTATTCTGTAGTAAAATTTGAGTACTGGCAAGTAATACATAGGCACAGTTCTGATTTTTATTTTGAAATACTAATCTATTAAAAGTTGCTTTTCCCACTCAGCTACACCTGGGTATGAGATTTACCTAATGCTTTGGTTGCTTCTGACATCTACTGGACACACAGTGCTACAGGCCTTTCAGGAACCAGTTCATAGCCAGTAAGTATTTAGGATTGTAACAGGCTATAAGAAAATCAGACTAAACCCAGTGGTGGCTCATGCCTTTGATCCTAGCACTTGAGAGGCAGAGGCAGGTAGATCTCTGAATTGAAGGTCTCTACAGTTCAAGTTCCAGGACAGCCAGAGAAACCCTGTCTTGAAAAACAAAAACAGAAAAAAGTTCAACCCATTGCAAGTGTGCCATTATGTATAATTCTCTCTCTCTGTTTTTTTTTTTTTTTTGAAATAGTGGTTCATTAAATTGTCCAAGTTAACATTTCCTCCACTTGAGTTTCCTGAGTTGCTGTGATTACAGGTATGTTCCTAGCTTAAACTTTTTTATAATGATATCCTGTGGTTTTTTTTAATTAAAATTTTTTTTTGTACAGTATATGATCATGGTTTCCCCTCCCTCATCTCCTAGATCTTCCCCACCTCCAACTCCACGGAACTTCTTTCTCTTTAGAAAACAAATGGACTAGAGAGATGGCTCAGCAGTTAAGAGCACTGGCTACTCTTCCAAAGGACCGGGTTCAAATCCCAGCACCCACATGGCAGTTCACAGCTGTCTGTAATGGTTGATCATAGTGGCACACGCCTTTAATCCCAGCAGTTGGGAGGCAGAGGCGGGCGGATCTCTGTGATAGATGGAGTCTAGGACAGCCAGGCCTGTTACACAGGGAAATCCTCTCTCAAAAACAAATCAAAACAAACAAACAAAAGTAGAAAACAAATAGGCAAAAGAAAAGTAAGAGAAACACACAAGAACAAAACCCATTAAAATACAAAATTGAGAATCATAATATACAAGCAAAAGACCAGTACAGTTTAGGAAAAAAAAGCCCAAATAAGGTGATTTGAAACCAAAAATTAAAATAAAAGCAAAAAAAAAAAAAACCAACAAGCAAAAACAAAACTGCAGAAATACCATATTTGAGTTTGTTTTGCATTGCACATCTACTGTTGGTCAGAGGCTTGCCTTCAGTGTAGCTTGTATACCAAGGAAGATTGCATTGGAGAAAATTAATTTTTCTGCCAGGTGTAGTGGTGCATGTCTTTAATCCCAGCATTCGGGAGGCAGAGCCAGGTGAATTTCTGTGAGTTCGAGACCACCCTGGTCTACAAAGTGAGTCCAGGACAGCCAGGACTCTCTTAAACAGAGAAAGCCTGTCTTGAAAGAAAACAAAAACCTAATTTTTCCTTTGCAAGTGGATGTCAAGTGGAAGGATAGTTCATGGTTAGGGATGGGAGTTTCTGTCCACTTCTCAGTGCAGGCCTATCTCAGTTAGGGTTTCTTTTTTTTTTTTTTTTTTCTTTTTTTTTTTTGTTTTTTGAGACAGGGTTTCTCTGAATATCTCTGGCTGTCCTGGGCTCGCTTTGTAGACCAGGCTGGCCTCGAACTCACAAAGATCCGCCTGCCTCTGCCTCCCAAGTGCTGGGATTAAAGGCGTGCACCACCACCGCCCAGCTTCAGTTAGGGTTTCTATTGCTGTGATAAACACCATGACCAAAAAGCAAGTTGGGGAGGAAAGAGTTTATGTGGCTTACACTTCATCATCACTTTTCATCTCTAAAGGAAGTCAGGACAGGAACTCAAACAGGGCCGGAACCTGGAGGCAGGAGCTGATGCAGAGGCCATGGATGGGTGGTGCTTACTGGCTTGAACCTCATGGCTTGCTCAGCTTCCTTATAATACCCAGAGCTACCAGCTTGGAGTGGCCACACCCACAGCGGGCTGGATCCAACTCCATCAAATACTAACTTTAAAAATGTTCTACAGCTCGATCTTATGGAAACATTTTCTCAGTTGAGGTTTCTTCCTTTTAGATAACTCTAGCTTGTGTGAAGTTGACAAAACCATTTCAGCACAAGGCCTTTTGCGTGCTTCCTCCATCTGTGAGTTCATTTGTGTGTCAGTCCTGTTGTGTCTGGAAGACACCATTTCCTGATGCCATCCATCCCCTCTGGCTTTTAGAATCTTTCTGCCACCTCTCCTACATAGTTCCCTGAGCCCTGAGAAGAGGAGTCTGATGACGACATCCCATTTAGGACCAGGTGCTCTAAGGTCTCTCACAGTGCACATTGTCCAGTTGTGGTTCTGAAATTAGTTCCCATCAATTGCAGGAGAAAGCCTTTCTGATGATGGCTGTGCGAGACTCTGATCTGTGCGTGTAGCAGAATGTTTTTAGAAGTCGTTTTATTGCTATGTTCCTTTAGCAGAGCAATAGTATTTGGTTTTCCTCTAGGTCCATGGCCTATGGAGTCTCAGGTTCTTGGCCACCCAAGCAGTTATGTATGGGTGCCATCTCACGGAGAAGGCCCTAAGTCCAGCCAGGTAGTGTTTGGTTACTCCTACAGCATTTGTACCACTACTGCACCATTATGCCATGCAAGCAATGATATAATGTAGCTGGGTTGGCGTTTAGCATTCTCTGGTAGCATGCAGACTACTTTGCAGTGCCGTGAACACTGCTAGTGAGTAAGGGTGAAGGCTGTAGGTAAATTCCAGATCAACTTCATGTTCAATGAGATAAGTTTTGTCTTCAGCAATAGGACTTTACCTTCAGTTTGTGATGAACAACTAATATTCTCATCAATAGCCTGGGTTGCCTGGGGTTTCCATGGAGCCCCTTTAGCAAAACACTCAATTAGATGTAACTAATTTCTGGCACTGGACTTTCACTTGGTGGGGAAGGATGTCTATCTAGTCTCTCCCATTATTTGGTAACTCCATTTAGATTTAGTGTGTGTGTGTGTGTGTGTGTGTGTGTGTGTGTGTGTGTGTGTGTG
>CAJQZJ010034075.1:6731422-6759827 GCA_907164525.1 Lophiomys imhausi | reverse complement strand
TGTGTGTGTGTGTGTGTGTGTGTGTGTGTGTGTGTGTGTGTGTGTGTATTGTTTTTCAAGACAGGGTTTCTCTGTGTAGCCCCGACTGTCCTGAAATTCACTATGTAGACCTGGCCTTGAACTCAGAGATCCACCTGCCTCTGCCTCCTGAGTGCTGGGATTAAAGGCCTGTGCCACCACCACCCAGTTCTACATATATATGTAGAAGTATGTTTACATACACAGTAGAAGCTTATTTAAATAAGTTTCTACTGTAGTAGGTTCCGTGTGTGTGTGTGTGTGTGTGTGTGTGTGTGTGTGTGTGTGTTGTGATGTGTGTGTTATATACACAGATATACAATTTGGGGTGTGATTAATTGGTCTCTGAACATCCTACATGCACATACTGGTGAGTGGTCCACCCCAGGCTATTTAAAGAACTTTAGTGGCAGGGTCTGGAGACATGGCTCAGCGGTTAAGAGCACTGGCTGTTCTTCCAAAGGACCCCAGTTCAAATCCCAGCAACCACATAGCAGTTCACAGCTGTCTAATTGCCGGGTGTGTTGGTACACGCCTTTAATCCCAGCACTTGGCAGGCAGAGGCAGGTGGATCTCTCTGAGTTTGAGGCCAGCCTGGTGTACAAAGTGAGTCCAGAACAGCGAAGGATACACAGAGAAACCCTGCCTCGAAAACAAAAACAAAAAAAAGAACTTCAGTGCCAGCCCAGGATTTTGTTAGGCCCCTTCTACTCTGGCCTGAGCCCTTTGGAGACACAACAGAGACAAGACAATGGTCAGTGTTTGGAGTAGGAAGGAGTTTTGTTCATTTGTTTCTGTATTAATCGTATAAGGAGCTCAGAGTCCACCTGATATCTAACTGCCTTCCTATTTTTAAAATGAAAAAGAATTTAACCATTCCTTCACATGATGGCCGAGACCAATATCAGTTATCTTCTAGTGGAGAGTCTCAGTCCCTGTAAAGGGGTTTGCCTAATGAGAAAAAAACAACAAAAACTGAAACAAGGTGGCTGAGCAGATGACTTGGTTGGTAAAGTAGTTGATGTACAAGTATGGGGATGTGAGTTGAACCCAAACACCCATGTAAAAAACAGGACATGGTGGCACTCGCTTGCAGTTCCAGCGCCAAGGAAGCAGACATTTGGGTTCCTTGGACTTACTGGCCAGTCAGTGTTTTATTTGTTTAGCCATTTTATTGGGTTCTTATACCTCTACCTCTCTTCCAACCCTTATTCCCTCCTAATCCCTCCCAACCCTCCAACAGTAGGTAGGAGAGAAAGAAAGTTGGGAAAGGGGACATAGACCTCTATAGGTTACTCCTTGCTGATTAAGGATGTTGAGTTCCTTAGGGCAAGTCCAATCTTCATCTTGTCAGGATATCTCCAACTTCATCTTGATTCTTTTCTCTCAACCACTTGCAGCCGCAGCAGGAGGAACAGCAGCCCCTTCTTTTTTGGAGCTCTGGTCTTTTATATATTCTCTAGAGTCCCCAGAATTAAACTATTTTCAACTGGCAGAATCATGCTCCTGCCAGAGCACGCAAGAGGCAAATAGTCTGCTGCTGAGGACGATCTGATGCCGCCCCATATCCCACACCTAAGATTAAAACAAAAACAAGTTTACATAACATAACTGGGTTTTTTTTAAGACACCAAAATCCTCACTACAAGTCAATTTATACTAATCAGTGAGTCCCAAGTCCCAGTTGTTGTGGGGTTCCCTTCAGATATCATCACCAGCAGGGAATGAACAGCAGAGAGATGAGAATGAAAACTCAGCACAGCTAGACTTGGTCAGGCAGACTGGATCAGACTTCTAGAGTCTGATGCCATAGTTTATTCTTCTTACACATTTAAACATAGCCAAACTTTGGGAAAAGGTTTCAACATGTCAATTATTACAACAGAGTTTTAGGCATGGCTACACAGACACTCCCTAGCAAAGTAGCAAATTACCTGTGACCTTTGCAATAAGAATGAGTTCTATTGGCTGATAAAGAGCTAGGGCCTAAGGGGGAGGGATTTATAATAAGCATAAGGATAGGTTCTGGGTTCTGTGGGTGGAGATGCAAAGTACTTGGGACCACTTTCATAGGGATGAGATTTATTCACTTTGAGACAAAGCCCAGAATTAGGGCCTAACCAATGCTCAGGACTTTGGGGAAATTCAGGTGGAGGCTGGCTCCAAGTAGAATAGCAAATGGTCACCAGGTTGTGTGACCACCTCCATTCAATCATTCCAGGTGACCAGGTACCATTCGTTTCCTACTCTAAACTGTGCATCCTACATCCAGTAAGAGGCCCTGTCTCAAAAAAAAAAAAAAAAAAAAGGTGTGGTCATCAAGACAAGTTTAGTGGAGAAAGGTACTTGTGGGGCAAGCCTGGCAACCTGAGTTGAGTCCCTGGGACCCATGTAAAGCTGGAGAGAACCAAATGCACAAAGTGTCCGTTGGCCTCCTCATACGTGTGGTAGCAAATCCACATACACACACTAATAAAATGACACTGAGATCAACCTCTACTAGGAACCAGGTGGGCCCCCAGCTCTCCTTTAGTGCTGACACCAGCAGCCACATGTGACATATTTCTACTGTCTCTCTTTCTCCCTCTCTCTTGTCCCCACTCACAAGTCTCCCCCCCCCCCACCAATAAATCTTTTGCATTAGGTCTGTTGTGTGATATGATCCTTGTGGCATTCCTTGGCCCCGATGTGCCAATGGAGAAACCTTAGCATTCTGGCCTTCACATGTGCACATACACATACCTGCTCACACACAAACACGCAGAGACACTTAAAGACAGTGGAAATTTTAGGTAACAAACAACTAACTTTTAGTATGTGTCCCAAATATCACATGGTACATGTTTTATTTTACCTGACAATGCTAATAAAATTCAATTTCACTAATATTTAGACATTTTATTTGGGATTTTTTTGTTATTTAAATTTTTATTGTGTGTGTGAGAGAAAGATTCAGTAAAAGGATCCATGTGAGATCGTTATTGACAACTATGCTAGTTAAGCAAATTAAAAGTATATGAGTTGGGTGGGGCTGGAGAGATGGCTCAGCGATTAAGAGCACTGGCTGCACTTAAAAGGACCCGGGTTCAAATCTCAGCACCCACTTGGCAGTTCAAAGTTCAAAACAAAACCAAAAAAAAAAAAAAAAACAAGCAAACTAAAATATAGGAATCCATTTCTTAGAAACTAAGAGTGGGGTCTTTCCCAGGAGTCTCTTGGTGCCCAAGCTCAGGGGTACAGTGTTTTTATTTATTTTTGCTTATTTATTTAGGATTTTTGAGACAGGGTTTATCTACATATCCCTGGCTGTACTGGAACTCACTCTGTGGACCAGGCTGGCTTCAAACGCAGATTCATCTACCTCTCCCTCCTGAATGCTAGGATGAAAGATGTCTGACACCACTGCCCAGTTTGGAGTACAGTGGGTTTGTTTGTTTGTTTTGTTTTTGTGTTTTCAAGACAGGGTTTCTCTGTGTATCTCTGGCTGTCCTGGACTCACTTTGTAGACCAGGCTGGCCTCCAACTCACAGAAATCCACCTGCCTCTGCCTCCCAAGTGCTGGGATTAAAGGCGTGCACCACCATGCCTAGCAATTAAAGACAGCTGTGAACTGCCATGTGGGTGCTGGGATTTGAACCTGGGTCCTTTGGAAGAACAGCCAGTGCTCTTAACCGCTGAGCCAACTCTCCAGCCCCCGGAGTTCAGTGTTTTTAAAGACAAAACTATAATTAGATGTGCTATATGGGGTACATCAGTGAACAATTTGGGGTGGCCTAGTAATATCTGTTTTCTTGCAGAGCTTAGCAGTATTTTCAAGACACTGAATGACAATTATTTTTAGTTACTGTTCCTCGTAGTTATTTTAGATGTATATTTTAGCTTGCACAGACATACATTATTTTGGTTAATATGTCTAGACCATGGTCAGGGTCATGAATTGTCTCAAAAGATTGCCAAGGCAGATGTGGCCATTGAGAGTGGAAGGCTGAAGAAGTTTGAGGCAGACACAAAATACAGTTAGGCAAGATGATATTACCTTAGTCATTTCATCAGGTTGTCAGATTCAGCAGCAAGTTCTTTAATTCACTGAGCCATCTATCTGGCCCACTCTTTTTTTCTTCCTTTTAAAATATGTAAATTTGGTGGCCCTAGAGGTATTGCAGATGTGGCTGCTGTGTCACAGGTGCAGCAATAGGTGGCAGAGAGGAGAGAGGCTATGTCTTCATTCAGTGTTCTGACCTATGAACATCTGAATGAATAGTAGCCTAATATTGTGGGGGAGAAGAGGCACAGAAGCAAGGCAGATACCAATACCACTTTGGTGCCATGGGGCCCAAAAGGGGAGCTAGCCTGTGTCCACCACCAGTCCAGCACCACGCAAGCACCAAATGGGCTCCCAGGACAGGAAGCAAGCCAGAGACTAGGGAAGCACTGCCTGCCTGGCCCTGGATGTGGGGGTTGTGGGTTAGCTGGCCCTGAGGGAGTGAGTGTGGGAGAGCCAGCCTTGCCTTTTGTCTGCTTGGTGGTGGTGTTGGCAAGGGACTGATCCTTTCCCTTTGGTCCTCACCACTAGTGGCAGACAGGAGATCTGGCCCAGATGGGGTCACAAGAGCAGGAGAGTTGTCCCTGTCCCTCACTCGGGAGAGTAGGCTCCACACCTTGCCTGGGCAGCACATTACAGCTGGCCCTGGATGTAGGGATTGTGGGTGAGCCAGCCCTGAGGGAGTGCATGTGGGAGAGCCAGTTCTGCCTTTTGTCTGCTATGTGGTGTTGGCAAGGGAGAGATCCCCTTTACTCTCTTGCCCTCATCACAGGTAGCAGGTGGGAGAATTAGCCCTGATGGGGTCATGAAAGCAGGAGAGCTGACCCAACCCCTTACCTCCTGCAGCACTTGGGATAGCAGGCCCTGCAATTGGGGGTTGCAGGTCCAGAACCAGGGCTTTAAATTGGCCTACCTCATGGATGTACTGCTGGAGTGCATGAAGAGGCCAGTTCCAAACCCCAAACTACAGGATCTCCATGACACTGGACAATATCAGCATATCTGAGAGGAGGCCCAGTAAGGTTCCAGTATTGACAAAGTAACAGAACCTAGAGGCCTCATACCAGACCAAAGAGTCATTATAATGAACATTTGCAAGCAAAACCGTGTGGACAAAAGGGAATATTGTGGGACACAAAGATACAATACAGTTTCTACAGTCAGATTTTTTTTTCATGTAGGAGGAGATTGCAAGGGTGCAGGGTGGGTCTGAAGGGAGGTGAGAGAGGAGAGGGAACAGGGTGGATGATGTGAAACTCTCACACACACAAAGAATAAAAAGAAAAACAAAAAATGTAAATATTTATTTAGAGACTGGGCTTCATGTAGCCTAGAGAAACCTTGAATTCACCGTGTAGCTGTGATTGGCCTTGAATTCCTTATCTTCTTACCTGTCTCCTAAGTGCTATTAGTACAGGTGTGTACCACTATGCCTGTTCCACCTAAGAAAGTTTTGATGCTCGACTACTTGGTATCAATAAACTTTTGGTACCAATGTTTATGAGCATTTTTTCACATAACCAGTGTAACAATTTCTAGAAGATTTTTGACTTTGAAAATCTGTATTATAATAAGTTTTATGATATTTAATATATACATCTCAAAAAATACCTTATTATGGGGCTGTTGAGATGGTGTAGCAGTTTAGAGCACTTTTTACTGGTACAGCGGACCCAGGAGTGATTGCCAGCATTCACATAGTGGCTCATAGTTGTCCATAATTAGTTCCAGGGTACCCAATCCTCTCCTTTGACCGTCTCGGGCACTAGGGACACACATGGTACACATACATGCATGGGAAACATTTATATACATAAGATAAATTTGAAAATACTTTTAAAATATTTTAATAAATCGAATTTTTAATTTCTTAATTTTTATTTCATTTTTATGAATATGGGTGTTTTACCTTCATGCCTAGTGTCTTTGGAAGCCAGAGTCTTCTGAGGCATTTCTTCAGCCCCACCTCTGTAATATTTTAAAAGAAAAGTACAAAAAGATGGGTGTAATGGTGTATGATTCTATTTCCAGCACTTGAGAATCAGAGACAAGGAGAATGCCACGAGTTCAAGGGTCAGTTTGGGGCATTTGAGTCTCTGTCTCAAAAATAAAGAAGACTGTGACAAACTGAGACAAAAGAGCTTTCAAGTCAAGGACAGTGTTCATGTACAGGACAACTTGTCTTTTTAGCCATGCTCACAGTTGATGATTCCTGTTATCAACAGCTTTGTCTGGCATTTGCAGGGGAGGAAACCCAAGGCCTTGGCGCACCTGTTAATCCCAAAGATGGGAGGAGAAAGAGCACTGACCCAAATCATCATGGCCAAATTAGTTAAAGCAAGAAATTGATTAAAATGCAAGATTTTTTTTCTTCATGTGCACAGATCTCCACATAGCATGTGGTTCAAGAGGTGAGCATTGGATGTGAGGAAGACAGGCTTTTGTAGCTCAGGGGTAGGGAGTTTTCAAATGGGGGATCTGGCAAACAAAATAGGCGGGGTTACAGGAGCAGGACATAAGCAGAGCACGTCAGTCATAATCACCTCCTGAAACAAAGACGGAGGTGCAAGATGGGCATAAAACAGGTAGTCATGGCAAGTGCACATAGCAACCCTTTTGAAACAAAGACAGGGTTGTAAGATAGTTATAAACCACGTTTTAGGGTTTTGTTTCATTTCTTGAGACAGGGTTTCTTTGTGTAGCCCTGGCTACCCTGAAACTCACTCTGTAGACCAGGATACCCTTGAACTCACAAAGATCCTTCTTCCTTTGCTTCCCATGTGCTGGGATTAAAGGCATGCACCACCATGCCTGGCATAAACAACTTTGTTAAATAAAGACATGATTACCATTCCTGGAACAAGCAGTACAGAACCATTTGTAATTAAGGTTACAGGTGGCATACAGGGCACAGCCCAATCCTTGAAAAACAGGTTTAATGATGAACAGGAATGAACCTGGTTTGTCTTTACCTCAAGATGGCTTTTAAGTCTCAGATGTTGTTTAGCTTTCTTTATCTAGGGGAAACAAAATTTGTCACGCATCAATAGATGCATCGCTTATTCATAAATTATACCTGTTTGGTTAGTGTACATAGAGCAAGTATTTTACTTTTTTTTTTTGGTTTTTTGAGACAGGGTTTCTCTGTGTAACAGCTCTGGCTGTCCTGGACTCACTTTGTAGACCAGGCTGGCCTCGAACTCACAGAGATCTGCCTGCCTCTGCCTCCCAAGTGCTGGGATTAAAGGTGTGCACCACCACCGCCCTGCCTAAAACAAGTATTTTAAGGCCACATAATCTTGGTATTCCAATAGTTACTAGAGGTAGTGTCTTGTCCTCTTTGCCAGGGAGCTTCCTTAGGCCTAATATTCCAGTCCTTTGTTGAGCCCAAGGAGTGACACATTCTCCTCTCTGTTTTTCAGGGCTCAGGAAGGCTGGAATACTACAGGAGGGGATTGGGGCGAAGGGGTATTCATCAGAAGCATCTGGCTTGCTGACCCAGCTGAAGAGATAGGGAGCAATGACATGGACTGGATTGGTTCACATAAGCTTTCATTTTCCCAAACAGTTTACAACAAGTTAGTAGCTTTTATAGGGTCATAATTCGACAATTTTATTCATGTTAAGTTTAATTTAAAAAAGACTCCAGAGGCAGAGGTAGGTGGATCTCTGTGAGTTCATGGCCAGCCTGGTCTACAAAGCAAGTCCAAGACAGCAAGGACTTGGAACACAGAGAAACCCTGTCTCAAACAAACAAACAAACAAACAAACAAAAAACAAACCCTTAAAAAGTTACAGTTCTTGAATTGGAGATGCTTTAGTATCAAAACAAAACTTTAAATCATAAATACAGTCCACAGGGAGACTGACAACTTTACTTGCCTGGTCCTTTCATAAGTGCACCATTGCAGACTATCATAGTTTTCTTGTATGACTCAGTTTATCAAAATAGCTAAAGCTTAACAAAGTTAGCAAAGACAAAGAGGATATACATACATTCTTAAATCAGTCTCTGTTAGCCCGAATAGACCTTAGGTAAGGAGAGACATTTTATAGATTCTGTGTAGGACTGCTTAAGTTGTAATCTTGCTGCATCATAAGATAATAATATTCCAGTTTCTCATGTTTGGTAGTTGTGGCCCTAACTTTCATTGGCCAGTGACTATGTTGGGTGTTTGGGATTCCAGTGTAGCCTTGAGCTTCTCTCTGGGTGAGCCTTTAAGCATAAAAACCATGTTTTGGGTTGACATATTTCAGTTATGAAAAAGAGTCAGAAGCAGAACTGCAAGGGTTAAAAACCAAGGATAGCAGCTGGGCATGGTGGTGCACATCTTTAATCCCAGAACTTGGGAGGCAGAGGCAGGAGGATCTCTGTGAGTTCAAGGCCAGCCTGGTCTACAAAGTGAGTCCAGGACAGTCAAGGATACACAGAGAAACCCTGTCTCGAAAAACCTTAAAAAAACAAAACAAAACAAAAACCCAAGGACAGCACATTTGACTATTTGCCCAGAACTAAAGACATCAATCTATTATGTCTTTGTTTTAAGATTTTCCATGTAGCCTTTAATTATTAACCTTGTGTTATAAGTTCTTTTTCTTTTGGTTTATAAGTTCTAAGTCAACTTTGTTACAGATTCTATGGATTTTTAATCATATTCAATAAACTTCCAGAGCTGCTCTACCTCACTCTTTTTTTTCAATGCTGCAAAATCAAGTGGCTTGCCTGACAGAGGAAGAAACTTTTCGGGTCCAGAGCCAGTATTTCAATACAGCAGAACAGCACGAAATAATATTTAAACATTACTCAAATGATACTTGCATCACTGCTGAACTGAATTCACTGACCAGAAACCTCAAAGGTGAGGACTTCTGAGCTTTCGCTTTCAAAGCAGCAGAAGCAAGCAGCAGTCATGGATTTGGGCCTGTGAGTGGGGGCACAAAGGGTGCACACAGAGTAGCATGGTCCAGCTTCCGAGTCCACCTGGAGCTGGCACAGAAACACACACAAGAGATGGAGAGAGCAAAATGAAACCAATACATAGAACTCACCCTAGGCAGAATGCACAAAGACAAGATGACAAGACATGGAGCAAAATAACAACAGAGACAATAACAATTGGGGTCATTCAGAGGTTCAGTTTGATCAAAGAAATTTTCTTTTTAGGAGGCTCTTTTCAGTTGCCTCCCTGCACAATCCAGACACTGGGAACCCACCAGAGGCTTCCTAAATGTCTGTTTTCCCCACTTCAGTTAGGCCTCCAGTGTTGTGGAGCGCCTTATGGTTCCTTGGCTCTGCTGTGCAGCCTAGGTGTTGAAACCCATTGGGGTGCTCGGGTGTTAGGCCCGTCTGATTTTCTCAACACCCCCCCCCCCACCCATTATCAGCTGTCTTCAGGGACCAAGGCAAATCAGAAAAAGAATTGGTGGCTCTGGCACAATTCCCAACTAACCAGAAATAACTGGTGGGTCGTGGCATGTCCCCCTTTGCTCTAGATGGAGGATTGCCAGGCCTCGTTAGACCCCTCCCCCCCATCTTCAGATCAAGATCCCACAGAACAGAACCAGAATGAGAAACCAGATGTCATAGAAAAATTAAAAGCTTTTATTATTTACCAGTGGAGGCCTCAATAAAAAAAAAAAGAATAAAAATCCGGTGCTTGATGGTTTCCTTTTTTTGATGTGGCTGTTCATTCATGCAGTCCAATGAAGTGAAGGTATGGCTTTGGGACTTGGAGTATCTCCAAGGTGCACTTCCCCTAGGGAGCAGCTCTTCAGTCCTGGAGGGTCAGAGCAAAGGGTC
Organism: Lophiomys imhausi; assembly: GCA_907164525.1. Lineage (NCBI taxonomy): Eukaryota > Metazoa > Chordata > Mammalia > Rodentia > Muridae > Lophiomys > Lophiomys imhausi. The sequence continues at coordinate 6,749,967 of CAJQZJ010034075.1, read as the reverse complement.
CAGATTCTGAATTTCTGAATTTGGGATGGGGCCTTGATCTCATAGGGGTCTCCAAATGTTAATCCCAAAGATGGGAGGAGAAAGACCACTGACCCAAATCATTATGGCCAAATTAATTAAAGGAAACAAGTAATTAAAACAAACTTTTTTCTGTGTGTACATGGACTGCCTCCCCCCTAAGGCAGGGTTTGAGAAGTCAGTAACAGATTTGAGGAAGACAAAGCTTTCATAGCTCAGGGGTAGGGGGTTTCCATATTGGGACTTGGCAGACAAAATAGGCGGGGTTACAAGAGCATAACATCATAACAAGTGAAGTCCTAACAACCTTCTGAAACAGACATGGATGCAAAGTAGGCATAAAACAGGTAGTCTGGGGCTGGAGAGATGGCTCAGCAGTGAGCACTGTCTGTTCTTCCAAAGGACCCGAATTCAATTCCCATCACCCACATGGCAGTTCACAACTGTCTGTAACTTAAGGTCCTGGGGATCCAAACTCCAAAACACATGAAATAAAAATAAATAAATCATTAAAAGAACAAAACAAAACAGGTAGTCTGTGCCCTACTACTGTGCTGCACTCACAGCCTGATTATCAACAGCCATTAAGCCAGTTTTCAAACTTCTGTCTTGAACATATTTTCAGAGTTTAAACTGAAGGGACAGCCTAGTTGTGTAGGACGTGCCTGGCATGTGCCACATCCTGGGATCATTGTACAACACTGAGGGGGAAAAAGGCTACAAACTATCATATTTGATAGATTGGAGACTTCACAGGAAACAATGTTTAAGAATAATATAGATATGCTGGAGAGTTGTCTCATCTTTTAAAAGTACTTGATGTTTTTGCTGAAGACTCATGTTTGATTCCCAGCACCCACATGGTGACTTATAACCATCAGTAACTCCAGTTCTGGTGCACTGGTCTATAAACATACATATAGTCAAAAACTCATACAGTCATATCCATAAAATAATCCTTTTAAAAGAATGATATACAGATGCTTCTGTTCAGTGGATACTTAAGGTTTTGTTATATAAGAAATAATAAAAAAATTCCCTATCTTTCACAGAAGAAAAGCTGAACAGATTCAATAATTTCATACTAATCACATTGTTACTGTTAATCAAGTGATATCTTGGCTGGAAGGATGTGTTTGAAGTATATTATTATTAGTTGTTATTATTTTGGTTTTTTGAGACAGAGTATCTCTGTGTAGCCTTGGCTGTCCTGGACTCACTTTGTAGACCAGACTGGCCTTGAACTTGCAGAGATGCGCCTGCCTCTGCCTCTCGAGTGCTGGGATTAAAGGCGTGCTCCACCACATCAAGCAATTACAGACAGTTGTGAACTGCCATGTGGGTGCTGGGATTTGAACCCGGGTCCTTTGGAAGAACAGCCAGTGCTCTTAACCGCTGAGCCATCTCTCCAGCCCCGATTATTATTATTTTTATTATTATTATTATTATTATTTTATTCTAGGTGTATGGGTGCTTTTGCTTTCAAAGTGTCTGTGTACCATGTTTATTCCTGGTGCCAACAAAGGCCAGAGGAGTGTGTTGGATCGTCTGTGACTGAAGTTATAGCTGGTTGTAAGCCACCATGTGGATGTTGGGTATTGATCCCAGGTCCTTTGGAAGAGCAGCCAATGTTCTTAACATCAGCCATCTCTCTAGCCCCCAAATAGATTTTATACAGTATTATTCTTATTTTTTTTCTGTGTATGCATGTGCATGTGGGGGTGAGTATATGCATCACAGCACATGTGTGGAAATCAGAACAGCCTGTGGGAGTTCATTTTCTTATTTCACCTGGTATGCCCCAGGCACTAAACTCGACTTGGGAGCAAATGCTCTTACTTGCTGGACCATATTTCTGTTCCTTAAAGTAAAATTTGTATGTAACTCTTTGATTGCAAGAAGATAAGTTCTTGGGGACTTTGAAATTTTCTACAATCTTGGCAGCATATTGGGCTTGGCATATAGAAAGTACATGATTAATTTCAAGATAGACACACCAGGAATCATCTTCATTTATCATATCAAAAGAAAAGATTCGCCAGGTGTGGTGATGAATGTCTTTAATCCTAGCATTTGGGAGGCAGAGGCAGGTGGATTTCTGTGAGTTCGAGGCCAGCTTAGTCTACAAAGCAAGTCCAGGACAGCCAGGGCTTGTTACACAGAGAAACCTTGTCTGGAAAAACCAGAAAGGGAAAGAAAGAAAAGAACCAGTTTCTACAGGTTCAGCTCATGCATACACCTGTGCACACACACATATGCAATGTACGCACACACACACACACACACACACACACACACTGTCTTTTTAAAAAGATATTTTGCTTTTCTATATTAGGAGGCTTTAGGGCTAGATGGCAAATGTTCCTTCTCCTCTTCTTCTTTACTGTGTATCTTTCAGGGTCCTTATTTTTCGGTCACATTTACACAAGTTTCCACAAAGTATGGACGGTTCTTATAAGGTGCAATAACATGAAAAAACAAACACATTTTATCTCACTTGCAATAAGTTTTCTCATATATTTTTTTTTAAAAAGGAAACATCAAATTTAATTTAAAGAAAAACCTGAAAGTAACTACAAGAACAAAGGGGAAACCAAGTCCTGAAAAGAGTGAGTGGTTACACTGACTGGAGGGCTGGAGAAAGGGACATGTCATTCAGCTGGACAGGTTGTAAGTTACTGGCAAATGAACTTGAGGGTGGAGGGGTCCTTGGGTCATTTCTGAGTATCAGAACGCACGTGAGCTTCTCTAAGTGTCCTGTCTTGTACATCTCAAGAGGGAGAGGAGACTCCACTTTCCTACACAGGATTCAGCTTCTGTCTCAGCCAACTCTCAATGGAGGGGCAACTAGAACAACACCATCTCCCCGGACGAAGAGCATGGGAATGTTCCGTTTGGTTGATTTATATATCTCTTCATATGTCTCTTCATCAATCTCTATTGTCGTCACAGTTTCTTCTACATCTCCTAGGATCATATTTAAATGTTGATCATAAGCGTGTAATCTGCCTCGAAGCTCTCGGTCATTTCTCATCTTCACATAAATTCGCTCATCCAAGCTGAGCCTGATGAGATCCAGGGGCTCCTCTACAGTATTGGTAGTCTGTTGCTGATCTACGTCGTCCGCCATGTTTCAAACGCTGCGCCCTTTCCACCTCTCCCTCATATTTTTTTACAACGAAAATTTAGTTGGGTCAGCACTGGGTCTCACAAGTGTTATTGAGCAGATTGTACCCAGTGTGAGACATTCACAGTACAACAAACTGAAACTACATTCTATTGTAATGGAATAATCTACATGCATTCCTTCATAACAGATCAAAGTGCTGTTGTGCTTTCTTCCGCAATATTGACATGTGCAAACATTTTGTTTAAGCCAATTTTGATGATTGACACATTGGGGTGTGTGTGTGCGTGTGTGTCTGTTTCCTTTTTCATTTGATAATAATTTAACTTGCTTATGTAGCTGAGGTTGGCCTTGAAATAATGACTCTCCTGTCTCTACTTGTCAAATTCTGGGATTACAATAGAGAATAACATAGCACAAGCTTCTTTTTTTGTAGCACTCAAGTGTCTACTAAACCAAACAGTGGCTCCCTCTTGCCATGGCAGCAGTTGGGAACCTGAGGCAAGAGGATTACAAGTTGAGATCAGCGTGGCCCATATAACGAGATCCAGTCTCAAAAACAACCAACCAACCAAAAACCTGCCAATCCAAAGAACCTGCCTAGAACGTTTTGTCTGGCTTTGAAACCATCGTGAGAACACGCAGGCACTGACAGTAGATCTGGTCCAGGGTTCCAGTTGCTCCGAGGCTGAACCTCAGTTTTCTGTTTGTAAAATGGGACAGACTTGGGGACTGTATCTGAGCAACAGTCTGCGACTTCCTGAGTCCAATCCCAACGTCACGAAAAGCTTGCTCTTGCTCCTGCTTTCCTGTGACGACCACGGAGGAGGGAGGGCGGCGGCGAGCGCTTGCTCCTCCCAGGAGCATCGCCAACACTCGGCCTTCGTGGGCTTGGCCCGGGCGCTCTGGCGAAACGCTCCGGCCGGCCTCCGCTCCCTGCACTCTGGTTCCCGGAGCTCCTGGGGGGTGGGGGGGGCGGACACAGTTGGCGGCGGCACCAGGGGGGGGCGGGTCAGGAAGGGGGGGCGCGGCAGCCGGGAGCTGGCCGGGGCGGGTTTGGCTACGCGGAGGTTTGGGAGACTCCGGGCCGCTCGGGAGCGGGAGGGCCACCCGGACCTCCGCGGAGACGATGGCGAAGGAAGAAGGTGACGGCTCCGGCGTGCAGCGCGCCAACTGCCACGGCGGGCTCGGGAGAGGGGCCGGGCCTGGCTGCGGGCCGCAGGGAGCAGGGCGGGCGAGGGCGCGCGCCCCCCGAGATGGCAGAGGACCCGGGCGCGAGCGAAGAGAATGGCCCAAAGTTTTGTCTCCCGAAGTGGGACGCAAAGGTGGAGCTTGAAGTTGCGAGTCTCGGAGTGGAGGTTGTGGGAGGAGTGGCGGGGCTGCGGGTCCGGAGTTGCCCCTCACTGGAAAGAGGGACGGGGTTGGGTGGGTTCTGGTGCACGCTTTGGGTGGCTTTGGGTGCGGACTGCGAGGGATCGCACCCCCGCGCGGGAAACTGAGGCAGCGATGTGGCATAGAGGCGCAGTGCCTTACGGAGTTCACTTGTTCTGTGAGGGATAACGAATGGCAAAGGGCAGGTTGTAGGAGGCCAAAAGGACTTGTAGGGTTAAAACTGATGGAATGGAGAGAGCTCTGCATGCCCCTCAGGGTCAGTGTCAAGGAAATTACTTATTTAGCCAGCAATCCAGAGAGGATGCAGATAGTGAGAGAAAAATAGGAAGCGGTAAGAAACTTAGCAGCCAATGATACATAATATAAAAAAGTATCTGTGGCACAGTAACTTTATGGTATGGGTGTGCCCGACTGAGCTCTTACGACCTCTTCACTTGCTTGGCTGAGCAGTTAGATGCTGCATTCTGCTGGAAAAGTCTTTATCCTACAAAGTGGAGTTGTGAATGTGATCGTTAGTTCATTGGATTTAGATGTAAGCCCTTGAACCAGGATACAAGAAGAGAGTTTGAAGAATTCAACGGAAAGCCGTTTTTCAAAAGATTATCAGAAGTTCGTGCTGACTGGGACTTGATGTCCTGTCCCTGAGGTCATGGTTTAATCGTTCCTCCTCTTCCTGCAGCTCTCCGGGTTAAAATTCATCCACATTTAAGATACTACCAAAAACAGCCTCAGAAACAGGTAGTTGGTAAGGAAGAGCGTAGTTCCACTTGTTTCCTTAGTTTTACCTGTGTTTGTAAAGTGTTGTCATTTAAAAAAAAAATTTTTGTAACTTTTATTTTTGTGACTACCTACGAATCTGTGTGGGTAAGTTGATAGACCAGTTTGTCCTTGTGAGCACATTCATACTTAAAACATAAAAAAAATACAGGGCTACTAAAACTTGATATTGTAAATATGCAAAATGCCATTGAGGATGTAATTATTATGTTTAATTAATAGCTATGATGTGGAACTTGTCAAAAGACTAGATCATTTTGTAAAAGTATTTGGCTATAAACTGATAGATGTTTTTGGTTATATAATTATAGGTAATACAAAAACAAATTTGCTTTGTTTGAGATAATTAGTAGGTGACAGTTTTATTAAAATATGTTTTCTTGCCGGGCGGTGGTGGCTCACGCCTTTAATCCCAGCACTTGGGAGGCAGAGGCAGGCGGATCTCTGTGAGTTCGAGGCCAGCCTGGTCTACAAAAGTGAGACCAGGACAGCCAGAGCTGTTACACAGAGAAACCCTGTCTCAAAAAACCAAAAAAAAAAGAAAAAAAAAGAAAAATATGTTTTCTTGGCTGGACATGGTGGCGCACGCCTTTGATCCCAGCACTCGGGAGGCAGAGTGGATCTCTGTGAGTTCAAGGCCATCCTGGTCTACAGAGTGAGTCCAGGACAGTCAAGGAAACACAGAGAAACCCTGTCTCCAAAAACCTTAAATATATATATATATATATTTTTTTTCAACAAATGTTTAATTCCATGGCTAGGCCTCTTTATTTATTTATTTTTTTGAGACAGGGTTTCTCTGTGTAATAGTATGGGCTATCCTGGAACTCACTTTGTAGACCAGGCTGGCCTCTAACTCACAGAGATCCACCTGCCGCTGCCTCCAGAGTGCCTGTCGATTACAGACAGTTTTGAACTGCCATGTGGGTGCTAGGATTTGAACCAGGGTCCTTTGGAAGAATAGTCAGTGCTCTTAACCACTGAGCTGTCCCTCCTGGCCTGGCCTCTACTTTTTTGGATGCTGGGTTATAATAGTCAGCAAGAATGAATAAATACCTATTGTAATGATGCTTGTGATGATAATATTTACAGCAAACATGCCCATGTCAGGTGTTTCTCTGAATACTTTCTGTTTGCACGTCTTGTGTTTATTGTGTTAAAATTACGCAGGTCTCTATATTTTTATTTGAGTCCAGGTGCGATTTTTAGCTTTTGGCTTACTATTCACAGGTACTTGGAGACTGTTTTGTCCAGCTGTCTCTGGAAGTAAATGCTCTTCCAAGCATCTCTCCCGATGCAGTGCTAGTGATGTTTACATTCACACTTCCTGAAACAGACAGAGCAAAGAAAGGAAGCACAGGCTTTGAGTAGAACAGCCTTGGCATTTTTCTTGGGTCCTCTCTGCCTATTGTAGATGGACATCTGGAAGCCTGTTTGTAGCTCTGCTATTCATGTCATGGTGACAGGACTAGAGATTGAAGTAGAAGATTATTCTTGTGGATTTGTAATCATTTAGCTTGGCTTTTTCTTTATCTATTTCCCCCCCCAACTTCCCCACCCCAGCCTCCAGTTTTTTAAAAGAGGGTTTCTCTGTGTAACCCAGATTGTCCTGGAAGTCGATGTGTGTGTAGACCAGGCTAGCCTCTGCTGGGATTAAAGGCATGCACCACCTCAGGCTGGCTTTTTGTTTATAATGCTAAAAATGTAACCTGTTGAAAAGGGAACTTGAATTCATCTTGGAGATTGCTTTCTGTTTGGCTCTTTTCCACCTTGGGAATGCCAGTTATTCCCCTACCCCCACCTTTTGGTCAGCTTTAGATCAAACCCAGGACCAATCCAAGCTTTGCTGCCTAACTGCATCATTCCCATACCATTAGTTTTATTGTTCAATTGGGAAGTTACATGAACAATAATATAATTTGCATTCATTAGTTTCTGTTTTATAGTACCAGGCAAAAACTTGGTTTTATCAACAAAGTAGATAAATTGGCTAAAATACTTGTTGTTGTTGTCTTTGCCAGGTTTACTTTTTTCTTTTGAGACAGGTCTCACTGTGTATCTCTGGCTGACCTGTAACTGGCTTTGTATGCTGTGAGCATACAGAGATCTGCCTGCGAGCTGGGATTATAGCAGTGAGTCACCACACCCAGCTCAGGTTGTAGGTTTTTTGCTGCTGATTTTTTTTTTTTTTTGAGACAGGATTTGTTACTGAAATTTAATGCAACTAAACTGACATTAAAACTTAGTGATTTTGCTGGTTATGGTGGCGCACACCTTTAATCCCAGCACTCAGGAGGCAGAGGTAGGTGGATTTCTGTGAGTTCAAGGGCAGCCTGGTCTACAGAGAGAAACTTTGAAAAAAAATAATCAGTGATTTTTGGGCTAGAGAGATGGCTCAGCGATTAAGAGCACTGACTGCTCTTCAGAGGACATGGGTTTATTCCCGGCACCCACATGGGAGTTCACAATTGTCTGTAACTCTAAGATCTCCAAGATCTGACACCCTCATACAGGCATACATGCAGGCAAAGCACCAATAGACATAAAAAATAAAAATAAATAAAATTTTCAAAAAAATCAATGATTTGTTTTCTTTTTATTTTTAAAATATCTTTCTTTTATATTTAGTATGGTAATATAATTACATTATTGCCCCCTTCTCTTTTCTCCCTCTAAACCCTCACATATACCCCTTCTTGTTCTCTTTCAACTTCTTGGCCTCCTTTTTCATTAATTGTTGTTACACACACACACACACACACACACATATATGCACATATATCCTAAATATAACCTGCTCAGTATGTATAACATTACTTGTATATGTGTTTTCAGGGTTGAGCATTTGCTGCTGAATAACTGATTTGTTCTTCCCTGGGGTAGACTATTTCTCCCACTCTCATTCCTTAGTTGTCTTTAGTTTTTTGTATAGGGTTGAGGCCTCTTGGTCTTTCCCTGGGTACTTTTTTATTTGGGTTTTTCCAGATAGGGTTTCTATATGTAGGCCTGGCTGGCCTGAACTCATTCTGTAGACCAGGCTGGCCCCAAACTCAGAGATCCACCTGCCTCTGCCTCACTCTGGAGTTCTGGGATGAAAGGTGTGCACCACCACCGTCGGCTTCCCTGTCCACTTTGGCATGTCCATTATTGCTCTTGTTCAGTTCATAGTTTAGGTAGTCATGTTGGTGAGACTTTATGGGTGTAGCTTCTAACATTCCATAGGAGATACAACATCACAGCAAAGTCCTTTATTCTCTGAGTCTTACAGTCTTTTCACCCCTTCTCCACAATGTTCCCTGAGCCTTGGGTATGAGAGTTGTTCTGTAGATGTATCCATTGAACCCTTCTCTGCAAGTTTGCGTTTTGGTTGGCTGTGGTTTTCTGTAATGGTTACTGGTGCAAAGAGAAGTTTTGTGATGAGGTGTGAGGACTACCCTGTGGGTTTTAGTATATGGTTAGGAATTATGATACTGTCAAAGTAGATGAGAGTTAGACTGAGACTGAATCTACTAAATGTACACTTGGCTTTTTTCTTTCTACACTATTTAGAGATTTTTAGTAAGCATGAGTTTGCTTGGCAACATCATAGTAAAGCTAAAGAGCTATCTGATCAGAGTTGCCTATTCTCTTTGTTACTGATTCCTTTCTTTGGTCTCACATTTTATATCTTAAAAGACATAACTATGAACAAAGAAGAGAAATAAAGGCCTGGGCCACGTTATTAAGTTGAGAGGGGCACTCTGATCTTTCATAGTAGCTATTTATCACAAGATTTTTGTTTTTTTTTTTTCCGAGACAGGGTTGCTCTTTGTAGCCCTGGCTGTCCTGGACTTACTTTGTAGACCAGGCTGGCTTTGAACTTGCAGAGATTCACCTGCCTCTGCCTTTTAATCACAGGATAATTTTTGTTTGTTTTTTTGAGACAGGGTTTCTCTGGGTTGCCCTGGCTGTCCTGGACTCACTGTAGACCAGGCTGGCCTTGAACTCACAGAGATCCACCTGCCTCTGCCTCCCAAGTGCTCGGATTAAAGGTGTGTGCCTGGTGGGAAATGTTTTGTATCTCAAAATCCTGTTTAATTTGGAGTTTCTTTTTTTTTTTAATTTGGAATTTAACTTATTGGCTTAGAGGTAACTTCTGCATTACTTTTTTTTTTTTTTTTAAATTAGAGGTACAAAAAGTAAGCATTTTGGTATTTGGGCATTTTCCCCAGTGCTTCCCATATATATGATAGGACAGAATCCTAGCACCTGCATTGTCTGAGTATACGATGAAACCACAGCTCTTTGAGAGTCTGCAGAGCTTCTGGGGTTGCATGTGGAGAAGGGGAAGCTGGGCAATAAATAGGTTAGCAGTTGAGCGTTCGCCTCGTATGCTGAGAGCCCTTTGTTCAGTCCCAAGTCCTGGGAAGAAAATGATGGTGTGTGTATGCCTGTAATCCCAGCACTTAGGAGGCTGAGGCAGGAGGATGAGGAGTTTGATGCTACTCAAGAACCTGCCTTTATAAAAGAAAAAAAAGCATAATTTTATGATTAATACATTGTATTTTGATAAAAAATTGTTAACCTACAAATGACGGGTTTGATAATCTCAGATAGCTAGCATAGTAAGGAGAATAATCTTTCAACGTTTTTTGGAAAAAGATTAACTCATTTTGAGACATTTTAAAATAGCATAGTTTCAGGAGATGACTTTGTAAGCTTTTATCAATTGGACTTTCAGAAATGAGTAGCAATGGTGGTGGTAGGGGATATGTTGTTTCCGTGAGTATACCTAGGACACTTTTGAGGAAGAAGCACAGATATGAACAGTTCCTTTTAGCACTAATGGGTCTCAGTGTGACTTGTTTTAGTCTTATGATCACAAAAATTGTCTCTTTGTTATAGAAAATATACTTGATTCCTTCAGTATCAAAGTTGTGCCATTTGTGGTTTTATCAGCTGGGGAAGTTCATTAGAGGCAGGGCTTGGGATTTTCTGGGATCTGGTTGTGTAGGTAACCTTTGCTTGCCATATAACAAATGTTGAGCCACTCAAGATCCTGAAGATTGATGAACATATTACAATAATGTCTTCAATGTTTTTAGGATCACCGGTAGAACTCCGCCAAAGGAAAAAGCTGCGGACATCAGGAAGTCAGGAAGGCAAAGCAGAGAAGAGCCGTAGAACCACAGCTCCTGAAAGAGCTCCAAAATGTAAGTCAGATGGATCTGGGTGTAGTACTACACAGATAATCATGCTGGGAAAAGTATATTTTCATCAGTTGAATATGTGAACTTTCAAAAATGATTTCTTTTTCTTTTCGTGTTTTGAGGTGTTGAGAACTAAACCCAGGGCTTGTGCATAACAGTTAGACAGGTGACGCTACCATAGAGCATACCCACGTTATATTAAGATATTCTGGGGCAGGAGAGATGGCTTAGTGGTTAAGAGTGCTGATTGCTCAGCCGGGCGTGGTGGCACACGCCTTTAATCCTAGTACTCGGGAGGCAGAGGCAGGCGGATCTCTGTGAGTTCGAGGCCAGCCTGGTCTACAAAGCGAGTCCAGGACAGCCAGAGATACACAGAGAAACCCTGTCTTGAAACCCCCCCCCCCAAAAAAAAAAAGAGTGCTGACTGCTTTTCCAGAGGACCAAGGTTCAATTCCCAGCACACACATGGCAGCTTACAACTGTCTGTAACTCCAAGATCTGACACCATCACACAGACACACATGAAGGCAAAACACCAGTGGACATAAAAAAATAAATTATTAAAAAAAGATATTCTGAGATTAAATTTATGATTAGCACAATTGATTTCTGCTATAGAACAACACCTAAACTGTATCACTTTCCAGTAAACACTTATTTATATCTTATTTATGGTTCATGTTGTGGCCATGATATGACAAATGCTTATTGCTGATTTGTTACGTGTTTCAGTCACAGGTTGGCTGGCTTGGTTTCATGTGTCAGGATGGAACAACCCTTGTTTGGGACATGTTTTTTTTTTGGGACAGAGAAAAAGAGCAAGAAGACATGTGGAGTCCTACAGTTTCTCTTGGAGGCTCTGCTGGACTGACCCCCTGTCATTTGCACCTCTAGTCAGTCCAGACCATGGGCTATAGAAGCACAGGGTGACTACAGGAAACTCTAGAAGTCTCATGGTTATGGGTAGCAATACATAACCTTCTGTTTTTATTCATCATTTGTTTTATCACACAGGGGATCACGTTTTATCACACTTTGAACATGTGGCTCACACTGTCAAGTAAGCGTTCCTTTTCCTTATAAGTATTTGCCCCTCTCTCAGGACAGAATACACCTTTCCATGCACTGAGGAAGACATCCAATCTTATTTTGTCCTAGCATCAGTTTTAAAACTCAAGTTATCTTTTCTACATCAGCGCCAGCTATGACTTATTCTGATCTTAATGTCTATGAACTAAAATTACAAGTTATCTGCAATATGTCACAATCCTCAAGAACAGTGGTTTGCTTCAAAGACTGAAGATCTTAGAATCTAATTGTCCTTAAAGGCATGATTTGCTATTGTGAATAACACAAAATAAGCATAGGTGTAGAGAGCTGCGACGTGCCGCGCCTTAAAGATGGCGCTGGTCTCCGTGCCGCGCCTTAAAGATGGCGCTGGTCTCCGCCTTCCACCAGCCCGACGGTGAGCGCTCTCGATGATAAACAAGTCCATATTTGGCTAAGACCGCTGATCTGGCTTGCTTCCGCATACGTGGGCCTCTAAGATAGCACCACGTGGCTTTACTTGATTGGCTGTTCATTTAGTATTTAGCCTGTGGGTTGGGTCTGCCCGGGCATTCGGAAGACTGTTTTCAAGGGACCTGAATAAACTGCTTGAGAAGAGCTTTTGCGAGTTGCGTCGTTCTTGCCGGTCGAGAGGGACGCGACACATAGGGCAAATGTCTTTTGAGAAAAGTATGTAGATTATTGGATACACACTTCTTTTTTTTTCCTTTATTTTTTATTTCTTCAAATTACATCTCAATCGCAGTCCCCTCCCTATTCCCCCTCCAGTCACACCCTCCCACCCTCAACCCTCCATCCTCTTCCCTTTTTTTTTAGTTTAAGGTATATCTTATTTCCCCCTACAGTTTCCCCTTTCATTCCAACAAATGGCTCTTTCTCTTATAATAATAAATACAATACAAAACAACAGAGGTAATTAGGCCACAGTTATGAGGGTTATATGGCTTAGCGTACATTCCCAATGTCCAGTCCATATGTATTTGGTACTTGACTTTAACATTCTACTATCTAACCATCTCCATGAGTTTAAAGTTCTATATCTGACTCAACATTCATACTAACTTGCAACACAATTTTAAAAGTATCTTCTTAGATGTATAACACTCTCTTGACTCCTAAACAACTCAAAATTTAGTTATGAGACTCTAGCTATCTGTTCTTCAACCACCTCAGAGACCTGAAAGGGATAAATATATCTGATTTTATAGGAAGTACAGGGCCTGCAGCTTCCCAAACTAAGAAATGACATACCAGTGGCTGCCTGGACAGTTCCCATTTTCTGTCCATACATTACTGCATCAATCTTCAGCAGTTTGGCCCCGTTTCTCTGACAGACATTGATTGTAGAGCAGGGGTTATGAAGGACTTGCCTACCCTGTCTTGGCAGAGCTAGGCTGTCGATTTACCTGCTTCCAAGTTTTGTCCTTTTTGGACAGCATTCTGTCTACAGTTGGAGCAAGGGGCTTTTCCTACCAAGAGATAGGCTTGCGACTAATTCAATCATCTCCCACTGGAGATTCTTCGATATTAATCTTCTGCTTGGGGTAGAATAGGGGGTGCTGTCAGGAGTTGATATGTCTTGATATAAAAAAATCTAAAGTTATGAAAACATCTTTGAATGCCATATTCTGCAGATCTCTTGAGGTTTTTGAAGAGGCCCTATCTATCTCTTCTATTAGGGTAAGCAGATGTTGCTTGTCTCTTAGCAGGTTTATTTCTGATTAGCTTAGAAAATAACTATAATAGGCTGTCATAGTACATAACAGAATTACTGGCTTGCATGACTATTAGTTTGAATTTCTTAATTATCCTAAACAGTTTATGACAATTAGTAGTAAAAGGCCGAAACATCACATTTCATTTTTTTTCTTTACTTCCTAACCCTTCCATCCCATTTCTCTGGGGAGGGGTGTCCTTATATCACAGTCCCTCATCTCAGTTGAGAGGTCGTATGAGGGCCAAGAGCCTCCTCATTCATTGGGGGTCTACGAGGCAGTACCATCAGTGAAAAGTGTCTCGTTGCCCAGGAGAGAGAACTACTAAACAAACAAACAAATAAGCAGACAAATAGATAAAAAGACTAAAAAACAGAAAAAAAATATAAAAAAAAATAATAAAAAATAAAAAGTCTATGTTCAAGTTCCCTTTGGAGTGTTAGTTGTAGTATCGATACCTTCCACTATATAGCTAAAATCCTACTATAAGTGAATAGATGCCATATGCGTCCTTCTGAGTCTGGGTTAGCTCACTCAGGATGAGCTTTTCTAGTTCCATCCATTTGGCTGCAAATTGCATAATTTCATTGTTCCTGATAGCTGAATAATATTCCATTGTGTAGATGTACCACAGTTTTTTAACCCATTCTTCGGTTGAGGGACATCTGGGTTGTTTCCAGTTTCTAGGTATTACAAATAAGGCTGCTGTAAACATAGATGAAGAAACTTCCTTATGATTCCGTGAAGAGGCATTTGGGTGTATACCCAGAAGTGGTATGGCTGGGTCCTGAGGCAAAGCTATTCCAAGTTTTCTAAGATATCGCCAGACTGACCTCCATAGTGGTTGCACAAGCCTGCACTCCCACCAGCAATGGAGTAGGGTACCCCTTTCTCCACACCCTCGCCAGCATGTGCTGTCATTTGAGCTTTTGATCTTAGCCATTCTGACAGGTGTGAGATGGAATCTCAGAGTTGTCTTGAGTTGCATTTCTCTGATGATTAAGGATGTTGAGCATTTCTTCAAGTGTCTCTCAGCCATTAGGGATTCCTCCTTTGTGAATTCTCTATTTAGCTCCTTCCCCCATTTTTTGATTGGATTATTTGGTTTCTTGGCATTTAATTTCTTGAGTTCTTTGTAGATTTTGGATATTAGCCCTCTGTCAGATGTGGGGTTGGTGAAGATTTTCTCCCAGTCTGTAGGCTGCCATTTTGTTCGAATGACAGTGTCTTTTTGCCTTACAGAAGCTTTTCAGTTTCATGAGGTCCCATTTATTGATTGTTGATCTCAGGTCCTGAGCTGTTGGTGTTCTGTTGGAAGTTGTCACCTGTGCCAATGAGTTCGAGGGTTTCTCCCACTTTTTCTTCTAGTAGATTTAGTGTGACCGGCCTTATGTTAAGGTCTTTGAACCACTTTGACTTAAGTTTTGTACAAGGTGATAAGTATGGGTCTAATTTCATTCTTTTACAAGTGGACATCCAGTTGGACCAGCACCATTTGTTGAAGATGCTGTCCTTCTTCCATTGTGTTGTTTTGGCTTCTTTGTCAAAAATTAGGTGGACATAAGTGTGTGGGTCTATTTCTGGATCTTCAATTCGATTCCATTGATCTACTGGTCTGTTTCTATACCAATACCATGCTGTTTTTACAACTATTGCTCTGTAGTATAGCTTGAAATCTGGGATGGTGATACCTCCAGATGTTTTTTTATTGTACAGGATTGATTTAGCTATTCTGGGCTTTTTGTTGTTCCATATGAAATTGAGAATAGCTCTTTCCAAGTCTATAAAAAATTGTGTTGGTATTTTGATAGGAATTGCATTGAATCTATATATTGCTTTTGGTAGGATGGCCCTTTTTATTATGTTGATCCTACCTATCCATGAGCATGGGAGATCTTTCCATCTTCTAAAGGCCTCTTCCATTTCTTTCTTCAAGGGCTTGAAGTTCTTGTTGTACAGGTCCTTTACTTGCTTGGTTAGAGTTACCCCCAGCTATTTTGTGTTGTTTGTGGCTATTGTGAAGGGGGTTGTTTCCCTTATTTCTTTCTCAGCCCATTTGTTTGTTGTATAAAGAAGGGCTTCTGATTTTTTTGAATTAATTTTGTATCCAGCCACATTGCTAAAGGTGTTTATCAGCTGTAAGAGTTCTCTGGTGGAATTTTTGGGGTCGCTTATGTATACTATCATATCATCTGCAAATAGGGATAATTTGACTTCTTCGTTTCCAATGTTTATCCCCTTGATCTCCTTTAGTTGTCTTATTGCTGTAGCAAGAACTTCAAGTACTGTATTGAAGAGATATAGTGAAAGTGGACATCCTTGTCTTGTCCCTGAGTTTAGAGGAAATGCTTCAAGTTTCTCTCCATTTAATTTGATGTTGGCCACTGGCCTGCTGTATATTGCCTTTATTATTTCTAGGTATGGGCCTTGTATGCCCGTTCTCTCCAGAACTTTTAGCATGAAGGGGTGTTGGATTTTGTCGAATGCTTTTTCTGCATCTAGTGAGATTATAATGTGGTTTTTTTATTTCATCTTGCTTATATGGTGGATGACGTTGATAGACTTTTGTATGTTGAACCATCCCTGCATTCCTGGGATGAAGCCTACTTGATCATGGTGTATGATACTTTTGATGTGTTCTTGAATTTGGTTTGCTAGTATTTTATTAATAATTTTTGCATCTATGTTCATGAGGGACATTGGTCTGAAGTTCTCTTTCTTTGTTGGGTCTTTGTGTGGTTTAGGAATCAGGGTGACTGTGGCCTCATAGAATGAGTTTGGCAATGTTCTTTCAGATTCTATTTTGTGAAAGAGTTTGAAAAGTATTGGTGTTAGCTCCTCTTTGAAGGTCCGGTAGAATTCCGTGCTAAAGCCATCTGGCCCTCGGCTTTTTTTGGTTGGGAGATTTTTAATGACTGTTTCTATTTCCTTAGTGGTTATAGGGCTGTTTAATATGTTTATCTGATCTTGATTTAGCTTCAGTAGGTGGAATCTATCAAGAAAATTGTCCATTTCACTTAAGTTTTCAAATTTGGTGGAGTATAGATTTTTAAAGTAGGATCCAAATATCCTCTGGATTTCCTCAATGTCGTTATTTCTCCCTTTTCATTTCTGATTTTGTTGATTTGGGTTTTCTCCCTCTGTCTTTTAGTTAATTTGGCTAAGTTTCTGTCTATTTTGTTGATTTTCTCGAAGAACCAACTCTTGGTTTCATTGATTCTTTGTATAGTTCTTTTTGTTTCTAAGTTGTTGATTTCAGCCCTAAGTTTGATGATCTCCTGCCTTCTGCTCATCTTGGAAGTGTTTGCTTCTTTTTTTTCCAATTCACCCAGTTTAACTGTTAATTCGCTAATATGAGCTGTCACAATTTTCTTTTTGAAGGCACTTAGTGCTATGAACTTTCCTCGTAGCACAGCTTTCATTTTGTCCCATAGGTTTGGGTATGTTGTGTCTTCATTTTAGTTGGATTTTAAGAAGTCTTTGATTTCCTTCTTTATTTCTTCCCTGTCCCAGTGGTCTTCTAGTAAAGAGTTGTTCAATTTCCATGTGAGTGTAGACTTTCTGTTGATTCTTTTGCTATTGAAGTCCAGCTTTATTCCATGGTGGTCTGATAAGATACAAGGGGCTATTTCAATTTTCTTGTATCTGTTGAGGCTATCTTTGTGGCCATCTATGTGGTTGATTTTGGAGAAGGTTCCATGAGGTGCTAAGAAGAAGGTGTATTCTTTTGTGTTTGGGTGAAACGTTCTGTAGATATCTGTTAGGTCCATTTGGTTCATGATCTCTGTTAGACTCATTATTTCTCTGTTTGGCTTCTGTCTTGATGATCTGTCCATAGTTGTGAGTGTGGTGTTGAAGTCTCCCACTATTAAAGTGTTTGGATCGATGTGCGATTTAAGTTTTAGAAGCATTTCTTTTATAAATGTTGGTGCCTTTGTATTTGGGGCATAGATGTTCAATATTGAGATGTCCTCTTGGTGGATATTTCCTTGAATCAGTATGTAATGCCCTTCTCTGTCTTTTTTTATTAACTTCAATTGGAAATCTATTTTGTTTGATATTAGGGTGGCTACTCCAGCTTGTTTCCTGGGTCCATTTGCATGGAAAACCTTTTTCCAGCCCTTTACTCTGAGATAGTGTTTATCTAGTGAGATGTGTTTCTTGTCTTGTATACAGCAAAAAGATAGGTCTTGTTTACGGATCCAGTCTGTAAGTCTGTGTCTTTTTATTGGCGAGTTGAGTCCATTGATGTTGATGGATATTAGTGACCAGGGGTTGTTATTTCCCATTATTTTGGTATAGCTAGTTGTCTTGTGTTTCTTTTTGTTTATTTGCTGTTGAGGTTTCTATTTCCTCTGTTTTCTTGGGTGTGGTTATCTTCTCTGTGTTGAAATTTTCCTTCTAGGATCTTCTGTAGGGCTGGGTTTGTGAGGAGATATTGTTTGAATTTGATTTTGTCATGGAATATCTTGTTTTCTCCATCTATGCTGATAGAGAGTTTTGCTGGGTATAGTAGTCTGGCTGGGCATCTATGTTCTCTCAGGGCTTGTACAACATCTGTCCAGGCCCTTCTAGCTTTTAAAGTTTCTGAGGAGAAGTCAGGTGTGATTCTGATGGGTCTGCCATTGTATGTGATTTGGCCTTTTTCTCTTACAGCTTTTAATATCCTTTCTTTGTTCTCTACATTTGGAGTTTCTATTATTATGTGGCGAGAGGAGTTTCTTTTCTGATCTAATCTGTTCGGTGTTCTGTAAGCCTGTTGGATTTTTACTGGCATCTCTTTCTTTAGGTTTGGGAAGTTTTCTTCTATGATTTTGTTGAAGATATTTCCTGGACCATGGAGTCGGGAGTCTTCTCTTTCCTCTATGCCTATAATTCTTAGGTTCTGTCTTTTCATTGAGTCCTTGATTTCTTGGATGTTGTGGGTGAGAGATTTTTTTAGCTTTCTCATTTTCTTTGGATGTTGTACTGATTTCTTCCATCGAATCTTCCATGCCTGAGATCCTGTCTTCCATCTCTTGCATCCTATTTTTGATACTCACATCCGTAGTTCCTGTTCTCTTCTCTTGATTCTCCATTTCCTCTTTTAACTCTGACTGTTTTCTTTATTGTTTCCATTTCTATTTTCATGTCTTGAATGGTATTGTTCATTTTGTACATTTCCTTCTCCAGTTTGCTTGTTTTTGCCTGGAAATCTTTCTTTCTTTTTTTTTTTTTAATCTTTTTTTTTTTTTTTTTTTTTTTTTTTTTTTTTTTTTT
>CAJQZJ010034075.1:6705695-6722476 GCA_907164525.1 Lophiomys imhausi | reverse complement strand
CGTGTTGACCTCACACGGGTGGTATATGGTTTATATGGAGTTTACACATGTTGACCTCACACGGGTGCTTTTGTTTCTGTGCTTATTTTTGAGCAAGTAGTCAAGCTGACTGAATGTTTTTAGACACTGATTTGTGTAAAATAATGAATATGAACACCTAACTACTAATTACTGGCTCTGTATGCATATTGGTTTAGTTATCACTGTAGACTGTGCTTTTTCCTTAAAAGCTTATATTTTAAGCTGAGCCTGCTGGGCACACTTTTAATTCCAGTAGTCAGGAGGTTGAGGCAGGTGGATCTCTGCAATTTCGAGGGCAGCCAGGTTTACACACTAAGTTCCAGAAGAGGCAGGACTGTACAGTAAGACTGTTTAAAAAATAAACAAAGAAACCTCTGTCACTGTAGTTGTCCCTGCCAGGTGTAGGAAGGTTACTGGGGACTGTCAGAAAGTGCAGGTTCTTCAGGCTGTCCATCTGCAGTGATTAGGGTTAGGTGATTGTATTGTATTGGCAGATTGTATTATATTGTATTGTAATATAGGCGTTCATGAAGAACTTTGTAATCACAGTAGTGTAAACATGAGGGACATTGACATTGAGAGACTCTTCAGAACTGAAGACTGTCAGAGCCCACTTTAGAATTTGTATTTTAGTAAGCTCGTATGTATGTATGTATGTATGTATGTATGTATGTATGTATGTATGTATGTGTGTGTATGTGTGAATGAATGTATGCATGTATATATGAATGAGTGTGTGCATGTATGTATGTATGAACGAATGAATGTATGCATGTATGTATTTTGTTTTTTTTTTTTGAGACAGGGTTTCTCTGTATAGCCCTGGCTGTCCTGAAACTCGCTCTGTAGACCAGGCTGGCTTCACACTGAGAGATCTGAGTGCCTCTGCCTTTTTAGTGCTGGCATTAAAAGTGTGTGCCCCACACCCAGGTAGTTAGTAAATTCTGTGTGTTTCATATTCGTTAATTTTAAGGAGAATGGTTGGAGTTTCATCTTCGAAATCTTGCAAAGAAACAAGTCTGTTTTGTTGTCCTGTTTTTGAGACAAGGTCTCAATCTGTTAATAAGGCTAGCCTGAAACTGACATTTCAGAACAGCTGAACTGAGCACGGACACTTACATTCTTATTTCACTCTAGGAACTTGAACGAGAAATCACATTTCAGGGGGACAGTGCTGTCTATTACTCCTATTACAAGGACATGCTAAAGGCACCTTCATTTGAAAGAGGTACAGTCAACCACTGCTGTAATTGTAGCAATAATGTTATACTAAAATACAACGCTGTTCTTAGGAGTTTTAGGATGTGGGAATTTGACTCAGAATGTAGTTATTTTTCTTTATGTACATAATAAAAATGTTGGGAAAAATGAGGCATCTAGTGTTGCATTTGAGTGTCTTTATTTTCATATTAATTGTGATGACTAATGAATGAATGACAGGCTAAATCATTGTCAAAGCAGAACAGTAATCTGGAGAGAAATCTTTATGTGTTTAGGTGTTTATGAGCTGACACACAATAACAGAACCATCTCCCTGAGGACTATCAACGCGGTGCAACAGATGTCTCTGTATCCGGAGCTTATTGCCAGTGTCCTCTATCAAGCAACTGGTAGCAATGTATGTTTTTTTTTTAGTTTATTATTTTTATTTTAGATATACTTCATGTGTTTGAGTGTTTTGCTTGCATATCTGTATGTGCACCACACGTGTGCCAGGTACCCTCAGATCAGAGGGCATTGAATCTTCTAGAACAGCAGTTCTCAACCTGTGGGTCTCGACCCCTTTGGGGGTCGCATATCAGATATCTACATGTCAGATATTTACATTAAGATTCAAAAAAGTATGAGTTCCAGGCCAGCCTGGTTTACAAAGCAAGACCAGGGCAACCAGGGCTATTACACAGAGAAACCCTGTCTCAAAAAACTAAAAAAAAAGATTCAAAAAAGTAGCAAAATTAGAGTTGTGAAATAATTTAATGGTTGGAGGTCACCACAACGTGAAGAACTGTACTGAAAGGTTACAGCATTAGGAAGGTGGAGAACCACTACTCTGGAAGTTAAGGGTGGTTGGCAGTCACCATGTGGGTGTGGGAACTGAATTGAGATCCTCTGCAAGAAGAAAAAATGATCTTAGCCACTGAGCCTGCTCTCTGGCCCTCTTTTTTCACCTTAGTATCTATTTTCTCACTTAGTTTTGTACCCTCACATTGTTTAACATCATCCTCTTTATCATTCCCTCTCTTCTTGCCTTTAGGAAATGATTGAACCGGTGTATTTCTACATTGGCATTGTTTTTGGATTACAAGGAATATATGTTTCAGCTTTATTTGTTACAAGTTGGCTTCTCAGTGGCACGTGGCTCGCCGGAATGCTTACTGTTGCATGGTTCCTAATTAACAGGTATTTAAGGTTTTTTTTTTTTTTCAGGTGTCCTCTTTTTTTTTTCCTTTATTTTTTATTTCTTCAAGTTACATCTCAATCGCAGTCCCCTCCCTATTCCCCCTCCAGTCCCACTCTCCCACCCTCAACCCCCCATCCTCTTCCCTTTTTTTTTTCTTTTAAGTTTAAGGTATATCTTATTTCCCCCTACAGTTTCCCCTTTCAGTCCAACAAATGGCTCTTTCTCTTATAATAACAAATACAATACAGTACAACAGAGGTAATTAGGCCACAGTTATGAGGGTCAGATATTTAAGGTTTTTAAAAATTGATAATTTACTTTTTGTGTGGTTGTGGTAGTCATAGAGTTTCAAAAATATTCCCATTCTTAAAATGCTCAGCTATAATCTGCAAACCTGCTGATTGTTATGCTACATGGTGCAGTTTAGGTAGGATTCTCCTCAGGACCTACTCTACATACATGCGCACTGAAAAAGCAGGAAGAGGGTTCAGAGGTTAAAGAACTTTCTGTACAAACATGAGAACTAGAGTTCAGATTCCCAGAATCAGGGTCAGTGCTGGGCGGATGTGGGCCTGCCTGTGACTCAGGCTCTCAGAAGTCTCTCTGGAGCATGCTGGTAAGTTTTGGTTGATCAAAAGACCCTAGCTTAATGCGTAAGATGGAGTGCGACTGAGGAAGAGTCCTGAAGTGAACCTGAGGCCTCTTTACACATGGTATCCACATGTGCTCACACACATACACACACACACACACACACACACAGGAGGGTAAAACAAAGCAGAAAGCTTTCTCCTGCTGGTGGAAGTGGTGGTGTCAGGGAGATTCAGAGACACGTAAGATTCACTGTGCCACACTGGCTTGAAGCCAAGAGAAAATGAAGTCTTTGAGCACGCAGTGAGCTAGTGAGAAGGCTGTGTGATCTAAGCCTGATAACCTGAGTCTGATCACAGGGACCCGCATGGTAGTCCACGAGAACGGATCCCTACAAATTGTCCTGTGACCTCCACTGGTACACCATGGCTTGCACCTGGCTCAGTATTAGGTACTCCTGGTCTGTTTAAAACCTTGGGGTAGAAATTAAGTCATTAAATTATTTACCTAGTATTTATGTTAAAGTTAATGAGTTGGCGGTTGTTAATCCTTAACCCTCCATTATAAATGAGCACACAGACACCTGATGGATTTTAACAAGCCTTGGCCTGGATTGAGCAATTTTAGCCCATCTAAGCTAGTCCTTAATTTTGTTTCCCAGATATGACCCCATATATACATACATCCCTTTGGACTGCTATTCTCCATGCGATGCCGAAGTTCCAGGCCAGGTGGACTGATCTTCTTTAATCTACCCCATCGTGTGTCTCCATCTTGCTCTTGTTGTTTGTCTTGGAGGCTCCTCCTACCATGAACCTCTGCTTCAGAAACCCGCATCTTAGTCCTGCCCACTTCTGTCTTTGCCCAATCTCAGGCTTCAGTATTTATTCAACCAATCAGGGACAATGATTAGAAAAGAAAGTAACAGACTGCAAGCAGGACCAATTAATTAACATTTAGAATGCATAACATCACCCCCATCACCTTGGTTCAGAAAACTTAATCTCACCCCATTTTAATGGCACACACCTTTAATCCTAGCGCTTGGGAGGCAGATGCATCCAGGTGGAACTCTGTGAGTCTGAAGCCAGATCAATCAATATAACAAGTCCAGGACAGCCAGGGCTCTTTTATATTGCTGAGGAACAACATACAGGTTTTTACAGGTAGCCAGAGACTCTAGCACTGAGCCTGATCCCTGGTTTCTGTTTTTTGAGATAGAATCTTGCTGTGTTGACCAGGCTGGTCTCAAACTATGTATGTAGTGCACTGTGGTCTCAAATGCATTGCCCTCCCCTGTGCTGGAATTACAGTGTGCATGTATGTGGTGCTGGAGATTGAGCCCGGTTTTTGTGCATGCTGGGTAAGCACTCTACCAGCTCAGCTGTATCCCTGGGCTGTTCTCTTCATGCTCTTCCATTTGTGGGCTGTACTTTGGTCTATTGGTTTAGATATCTCTTCAGGGCTGTTGGGGGGCTGTCTTAGTTTACTGATCTAACTTTTTTTTTTTTTTGAGACAGGGTTTCTCTGTGTAGGCCTGGCTGTCCTGGACTCGCTTTGTAGACCAGGCTGGCCTTGAACTCACAGAGATCTGCCTACCTCTGCCTCCCAAGTGCTGGGGGGCATGTGCCATCACTCCTGTCCATTACAGACAGCTGTGAACTGTCATGTGGGTGCTGGGATTTGAACACAGGTCCTTTGGAAAAGCAGCCAGTGCTCTTAACCACTGAGCCATCTCTGCAGCCCCCTCCTTTGAGTTTTTCTTTGGGTAATGTGGAGTATCGAACTTAGGGCCTCAGGACTTCTAGGCAAGTGCTGTACCACCAAGCCTTATAATTGGCCCATGATTTAAGTCAGTGTATATGTGGTGGGGGGCGGGTACTGAGAGCCTTGTTGCATATTAGGTAATGAATGCAGTGTTCAGTAACATGACATTGTAGTTCATTACTAACCCCCACCCTCCATGAAAGGTTAGTTTTCAGCACGGTTGCACTAGAAAGACAAGTGAGGCCAAGCACAGGCATCTCGCACCCGTCGTTCCGGGGATTTGACAAGAGCTGTACGTCGTGGTGGAGGAAAATGGTGAGAGGTGTGCATAGTTACACCGTCCTCATCAGAGTCTGCTTTGTGCTGTCATCTTTTCAGTTTTGGTTCTGTGAAGTGCCTCCTTGACATTTTCATTGACATTTTGCTTGAGGGGACCTTGAGGTTCCCATGGAAGATGTTTGCTTCTCTTAGGGGAGTTTGGGAAGCAGCTCCTCAGGCAGCACTGCATCTGCTTCTGGGTGGTCTTCTGAGGTCTCTGTGTGCAGGGCTCCGCTGTTGTTAGGATGCAAGGTGCCTGCACCTGAGAATGACTTCAGGCAGGTTTCTCAGAAGGCTTTTTTGATTTGCAAGCAGCTGCTTTTCCCTCGTAGTCCTTCCTTGATTGTGGTTTTGGAGATTTGGGGCCAAGATTTGCTGGGCCTATTGCTTTGGGTCTGAGGCAAGAAAGAATTTTAACAGTTGTGGGTGTGAAGCTCTGTCATGGCAGCCAGAAAACAGAGAACATAGCTTTATTTGCACACAATACGACTAGTGATGTGCATGTTCTTAGTTGGCAAAGTCTCTTCACATCTTTTTTTAAAAATTGGAAGATTTCTGTCAAGTATCTGTTCACACCTTCTATTTTATAGTACTGAGGGTTGGACCCAGGGTATGCTCTGTAAGCACTGTAAGTCTCAGCTACATTCCCACTGATTTTTTGGGGGGCTAGGGAGGGTAGTGATTGAAACCTAGGCAGACCTTGGACTTGTGGTCTTTCTGTCTTGGCCTCTAGTGCTATATGCCACAATACCCAGTTCCTGTTTTCCATGACATTGTTCAGCTTCTGATTATTTTTTTAACTTTTGTTTTTAATTTATTTTTTATTTCTTCAAGTTCCATCTCAATCCCAATCCCCTCCCTACTCTCTGCTCTGGTCCCTCCCTCCCACTCTCTTCCCCCTCAACACCCCATCCACTTCCTTTTTTTTTTTTTTTTTAAGTTTAAGGTATATCTTTCCCCTCCAACAGTGCCCCCTTTCAGTCCAAGAAATGACTCTTCCTCTTATAACAACAAATACAATACAAAACAACAGAAATAATTAGGTCATAATTATGAGAGTTATAGGGCTTAGCATACATTCCCAATGTCCAGTTCATACGTATTTGGCACCTGACTTTAACCTTCTACTATCTAACCATCTCCATGAGTTTAAAGTTCTATATCCAACTCAGCTTCCATCCTAACTTGCATCACACTTCTGATTATTGAGTAGTAAGAGGTTTTTATTTTTATTATTTATTTTTAGGTTTTTTTTTGAGACATGGTTTCTCTGTGTGTCTTTAACTGTCCTGGAGTCACTTTGTGGACCAGGTTGGCCTTGAACTCACAGAAATTCACCTGCCTCTGCCTCTGTCTCCCAAGCGCTGGGATTAAAGGCGTATGCTACCACGGCCGGCAAGAGTTTTTCATACAGATATGTATAGCATAACACTGTAGTCAGTGATGGAGAGAATACATGGTGGCATTTCTACTGTGTAGGTTGTAATTAACTAACCATGCATTTTAGAGAAGGTTTTCCTGTCCTTGAATGACAAATGGTGACATATATTGTATATAGAAGTTCTTCCTCAGACCAGGGTGGGGGTGATGCCTTGCAGGTATGTTCTCTCATGTTTTGTCATTCTCAAGGATATGTATTTCCGATTTGTGTGTGTGTGTGTGTGTGTGTGTGTGTGTGTGTGTGTGTGTGCGTGTGTGTGTGCGTGAACACACGTTTTATGTTTTTTTCCTCCTCTTCCTCCTCCTCTTCTCCTACCCCCATTCTTTCTCTTTTGTTTTCTGAGACAGGCTCTCACTATGTCACACTGGGTGTCCAGAACTTTCTATGTGGACTAGGCTGTCCTCAAACTCATGGAATCCACCTGCCAGATCCAATTCCTGATTGCTGGCATTAAACACATGAGCCACCTCACCTGGCCACATACTTTCTTAATATTGAAAATGGAAATGCTTAAAATTCTGATCAAGTCTAGTGAGTTGGGTTTTATTGCTTTCTTCCTTTCATACTTTTGTGTCATAATTAAGAAATCTTTGCCAAGGCCAGAATTGTTAAAATTGCCATTTGTGTTACTGTACTTTGGGTGTGCCTCTCCCACTTCATATACTGAAACTGAATTGCCAATGTGTTACTATTGAGAGATGGGTCATGAGTGCGAAGGAATCTTTATGGCTGGAATTACTTCCCCTGTGAAAGTAGGTGAAGGACGCTGGGATATGGCTGAGTTGTAGAGGACTTGCCCAGCACGCACAAGGTCCTGGCTTCAGTCTCCAGCACTGCAGATTTTTTTTTGGCTGAATCAAGCTAAATTGTCCCTCTACATCAGTAATAAAAGAGATGGGAGGTTGGGAGTTACTGTCTATGAGGAATGGGTCCTTGCTAGACACTGAATCCCCTGGCACCTTCCTTGATCTTAGATTCCCAGCTCCTAGAGCTGTGAGCAATACATTGTTGTTTATAAATTGTAAAATTTATGGTATTCTGCTATAGGAACACAAATCCACTAAAACATAATCTCTTTTTTTCTTGGCATTTTTGAGAAAATAAATAAAAACAAAATATAGAGGTGTTAAGTGTTCAGTTCATGAACTTTTACAATATATATATGTGTGTGTATTTTTTAAAAAGATTTATGTGTACAGTGTTCTGTCTGCAGGTATACCTGCGTGCCAGAAGAGGGCACCAGATCTCATTATAGATGATTGTGAGCCATCATGTAGTTGCTGGGAATTGAACTCAGGACCTCTGGAAGAGCAGCCAGTGCTCTTAACCTCTAAGCCATCTCTCCAGCCCATATATGTATATATATATTTTTTTTTAACGTTGTATTGATTGGTTAAGTGTGTGTGTGTATGTTAGAGGTGAACTCTCAGGGTCTGGCTTTCCTCTTCTTCCTTCTGGGCCTCAGGGATTGTTTGTTGGGACAACCATTGTCCATTGAGCCTTTCACTCATTGGTCCTGAATTTTGACTATTTTATACTCTTACATAATAAGCAACTGAAGGCTGATTACAATTTCATAAGCATAGAACTAATTCTGATTTCTGTCAACCTTTCATTTTCTAATTTTTAATATTTTTGAGACAGGGTCTTGCTGTTTCTTTGGCTAGCATAGAACTTGATATGTAGACCAGGCTAGCTCCAGGCTTACAACGATCTTCCTACCTTTGCCTTCCAAGTACTGGGATTACTTCTATGAACCACCATAGCTCAGGTATGGTTAAGAGCAGTGGCTACTCTTCCAGGGGACCTGGGTTCCATTCCCGGCACCCACATAGCAGCTCCCAGCTGTTTGTAGCTCCAGTTCCAGGAATCTTATGCCCTTTTCTGGCATCTGGGTGCTCAGGCATGCACATGGTACACAGATGTATATGCAGGCAAAACACCTATATGTATAAAATAATAATACTTAAAAAAAGGTAAAGAGAAAAGTGTAGTGTTCCACACATGTGTGCCTCACTGTTGTTGTTCCTCTGTGGTTTATCTCAGGGTTGACACAACAAGAATCGAATACTCCATTCCTTTAAGAGAGAACTGGGCTCTGCCATATTTTGCATGCCAAGTCGCGGCACTTACAGGCTATTTGAAAAGAAACTTAAATACGTATGCAGAGGTAAGGCACACATTTGTTTATACATCACGGGTAATTTTGATGCTTTGCAAATGTGCTACATGTTTTGAGATAAAAATCTCTTGTAGATCAGGGTGGCTTCAAATTCATTACATAGCAGAGGCTAGGCCTTGAACACTTACTCCACCTGCCTCAAGTAGGGTTACAGTTGTGCAACTCCATGGTGGGCCATGGTGCATAATTTTAAAGTCAGCCATATCAGGAGTTAAGTTATATTCAGTGAAGCATGTTACTATGTAACATGTAATTAGGTAGTTATTACATCATGTTTTTCTGTAATCTAAAGACAGCCAAATATTTTTGGGAAAACATGTTATATTGCTTTTAGTATGGTTACTTGACAATTAAAAGAAGAATATCTCATTTTGGAAGTTAATCTGTCCAAGTGTTGCTTTGCCATTTCTCTTACTTCAGGAACATTTATGTCCTTTGGTCATCAGAACTTAAAGAAATATACTGAAGACACAACGGTGACCGAGGATGACAGTGGTGTAACTTTGATGGCAGTGTGGTATATTCTTTTGTTCACTCACATGTCCTCCCCGACTGAGATGTAGTTGGTCAGTCCAAGTTGAAGGAAATGTCCATCCCAGACTGTTTAGAGTCTTAGTGTTTGTACTGTTATCGCCACAATCCACTGGCTGGCGAATGAAGCCTATATATAGACTGTGTTCCAGAGTAACTTTAATAAATGTGTGTCTACAGAGGCAGCTATACCGAGGCTGACTGAAACGCAGTAGTCCTTGTGCAGTCTGACTGTCTCAGATATGAAGATTCCTGACTAGGAAGAGACCAGAGAGACCAAACAAAGTCTTCCAATGAACCTGGCTGTCTGGAATCCAGAGCAGGAACTAGGGCTGTGGGCGTGGCTCCATGTGGTTGGCCTATGCAAAGGCTACAGCTCCTACCCCAGCACCATAACCAAGCAAACACCAATGGGGGAAGTTAATGGGATTTCTTTCTCTATTTTAAACCCCCATATGTACTTTACCTTAATAAGAAGTAAATATAATAGGAATTTGTATCAGTACTCAAAGGTAATACTCTTTTTACTGTAGACCCATTTACAATGATAGGATTATTTTTGACTGTATAATACAGTATAATATGCACGTATTACTTATATACATATAATACATATATATTTAAATTTAAAAACTTAATAAGCCAGGTATGATGATTCATGTCATTAATCCCAGCACTCAGGAGACAGAGGCTGGAGGATCTCTGTGATTTTGATGTCAGTCTGGTCTACATGGTAAGTTCCAGGGCAGCCAGAGCTACATAATGGAGAGACCCTGTCTCAAAACAACAAACAAAAAAACTTAGAAATAGTACATTTAATATAACATGGAACATTGCAATGAAAAAAACAGTCAAAAAATAATGGTATGTTATAAATGGCATAAAGTTTATTAAAATGTTTTAAAATATGTAAGAACATAGCTGGGTATGGTAGCCCATACCTCTAATCCCAGCAGTTGGGAGGTGGAAAGTGGGAGTTCAAGGATATTCTTAGCTACACGATGAGTTCAAAGCCAGCCCTGTCAGAATAAAACAAAAAATAACCCCCTTAAAAGTAAGAGTAGATGGATATGAAGGTGCATGCTTGTGGGACCAGAAGACAGATGACATCTGAAGCAGCAAGGCTGCCACAAGTTCAAGGCCAGCATAACCTCCAAGTCCTGAACCAGCCTGTCTGTATAGCGTGACTCTGCTCAGAGGCTCTGCAAGCCTCACGACCTGAATGTGACCCCCTGCACCCACATAACAGCCGGAGAGAGCAGACCCCACAAAGCCACACTGTGCCCCTCCCCCAAGTTATACACAGCAATAAAAAAAACTTTAAGTTTTACTTTAAAAAGTATTAATTCTTTTTGGGAACAGTTTATCTTAGTTCAAAATAGCTGTCACAAAAAGCAGCTTTTGCAGTTCAGTTTTCTACACTAAGAAGTCATATTTAAAACTTACAAAACTGAGCTGCAGATGCAGCTCGGTGGTAGAATTCTTGCCCAGCAAGTCTGAGGCCTACTGTTTGATTTCTAGCACCAGAAGAAAACACTGAACTATGGGAAATAGCCATGGCAGATCTGGAATATGTTCATGTTGTTTTACATGAAAATGAAACATTCAAGGTATAAAAACTGAGCAGTTAAGTTTGCTGTGCTCAGGGTGGTTGTCCCACTAAAAGGAAGGAACAGGATATGTTCAAAGATACAGCTCAGGCTGACTTTGCATCCTCTTGCTCCAGTTATGAGAACTGAGATTAGGGATGTGCACCCCCAGGCATGGCTCTTTTTTGTATTAAGTAAAGAAAAGTAGCATCCAGATATGCGTGGTTGATATCTATGGCAGTGGAGGAAATAGACCAGACTTGGTTAAGAGCAAAGACTTGACTAGGTAGTCCAGACTTTTGATAGGTTTTAGGAAAATAAAATTAGCATGGATGAAAAATAAAAACACTATTTTAGGACAAAAGAAACTTCCATATTAACAAAAACTTAGCAGCCACTGTAATAAATGCCAGTTTGTTTTAGTGTTTACTACTTCTCTTGACATGAAAAAAAAATTGTGCTCAGCCCCACCCCCCTTTATTATTCCTGTCCCTTCTTACTGTGATACGGAAAGACAGCTGCTGGATTCTCTGTGCTTTGTTAAGGTCCTGGAGGTTTGTGGGGTTTTTTATTTGTTTGTTTTTGAAGCAGGGGGACTCTACATAGTCCTGACTGTGTCTTAGAACTTGCTTTGTAGACCAGGGTGGCCTTGAACTCACAGATATCCACCTGCCTCTACTTCCCAAGTGCTGGGATTAAGACATGCACCACCACCTCTGGCTGGTGTTGTGATTTTAAAACTAGCTTCAGGTGCTGTGTGCAGCGCATGGGGCTTTTGCGGCAGTAAAGTTACTGATCTCGGCTGATGTTTTTCCCCAGAGGTTCTGCTACTTGTTGCTGAGTGCCTCGACATACACTTTCATGATGACGTGGGAGCACAGCCACCATATCTTGTTTCTTCAAGCTGTATCTCTGCTGCTGCTCGATATCTTCTCAGTGGAGCAAAGTGATAAGGTAGTGTGACAGTTTTAAATGAGGAACTTAAATGCAGACTAATGGTTTTGCGGTCTTACCTTTTGAAACCTCTTTTCTGCTTCTTCATCCTTTATTCTTAGCTATTCAGAGCTCTGATGAGCATCAAGATTTAAATTATTTGAACCCAGAGAACCTAACATAAAGATTTAATAACTGAGACTGTTTATAGTTCAGTGGTAGAACACTTTGTTTACCATGTGAAGAAGCCCCTGTTTGATTTCTAACACAAGAAACCTCAAAACTTATCACTCTCTAAAGCAATCGGTAATGAAGAATAAATAGTCTTGATCATTGATTAGCTGAAATGGGTGATGATAACAGGGCTGAAAGTATGATGGGATAGCAGCTTCTGGGAGCAGGAGGGTGGCGCTGTACCGCCAGTGTTCCTGCCGTCTGTGCTCCGTAGGAAGGAACTGTTCCAGTGAGGTCTTTTGGTAGGTAAGGTTGAAGGAGCCAACAGGAACCCAGGAGAGCACGAGCAGTCCTCCTTCCTCCAGCCCTGCACTTTCCCCGAAGCCTTTCCTCCTGTCAGAGCTTTATCTGGAAAAGAGAAGTGTAGACAGAAGGGAGAAGGAGGCTGTGAAGCTGAGAGTCACCCTGTAACTGCACACTGGTATGGAGTTAGCCAAGTCAAGAACTGAGCATTACCAACATCACAAGACTGTTGTTGCACTCACACTCTGTCCCAGGCACACGTTAGCATTCTCTGAGGATATCATGACTTGTTACAGTGAAATCTCTCTTTTAAGATTAATTTTTATTTTTAAATTGTGTACATGTGTCTGTGTGCGTCTGTCACATGTGAGGTGGCACATGTGTAGTCCAGAAGAGGGTGTTGGATCTTCAAGAGCTAGAGTTTCAGGTGGTTGGGAGCTCTCAGATATTGGTCCTGGGAATTGAACTTAGTTCTCTGCAAGAGCAGTATCTACTCTTAGCCACTTAGGCATTTCTCTAGCCCTTTTATTCTTTCTTTGTTTTAATTTTCAAAAATAATTTAAAATTTTTGTTATGTGTGTGGACTGGGTACCACATGCATGCAGTACCCTTGGAGGCCAGAAGAGGGCAGTGGACCCCTTGGAACTGGAGTTACAGAAAATTGTGAGCTGGGCTTGAGAAATCCAGCCTTCCAAGAGGTGGGTTTGCAGACAGTGCTTGCTGTTCCACATCTGCACACAAAGCTGACTTAATAACAGGAAAGTGACAGAAAGTAAAGGTTCTTTAAGCTGGGCTTGGTGGCACACTTCTTTAATACTAGCACTTGGGAGGCACAGGCAGGCAGATCTCTGTGAGTTCAAGGTTAGCCTGGTCTACAAAGTGAGTCCAGGACAACCAGGGCTATTAAACAGAGAAACCCTGTCTAGAAAAGCCAATTAAAAAAAAAGAAGGTTCTTTAGCTTTCACTTACAATTTTCTAGCTCTTTACTTTGTTTCTATAGAATATTAAGAAGAAAATGTAAGTTCATTATATATATACCATAATGGTTAGAATACAGGTTGAACATTTCCTAACAGTATCCTAAATTGTAGCAGAACATTTACTTATAGTTACTATTTTTGGGGACTGGAGAGATGGCTCACCTGTTAAGAGTGCTGACTGTTCTTCCAGAGGACCCCAGTTTAATTCCCAGCATCCCCATGGCAGCGCAAAACTGTCTATAATTCCAAGTTCTGACACCCTCACACAGACCTACAAGCAGGCAAAATATCAATGCAATAAAATAAGTAAATAAATCTTATTTGCTATTTTTGAAATTAATTTTATTCTCATTTATTTTATTTTTTGTTCCAACAGGTTTATGAAGTATATAAAATCTACATATTTTCTCTCTTCCTTGGGTATCTACTACAGTTTGAGAATCCAGCTTTATTGGTGTCTCCTTTATTAAGTTTAGTAGGAGCGTTTATGCTTGTTAAGTGCCTTCAGGTAATTAATATTGCCTTTTTAAAAAAGTCTTATTATTTGAAATTGTTAATTTTATACCTCACTTCTTTGCTCATGTGATTTTGGTTTTTCCTTTATAGCTGAATGGGAAAAAAGGAACGTTTGTGGCTAAAGTAATCAAAGTGTTTGAGTTTTATTTGCTATGTACTCTGCCAGTGACCTTGAATCTCATTGTGAAGGTAAGGAACCCTGAGATTCATGTCCAGATCAGTTAGAGTAGAGAAATATATCATGCCAACTTGAATGAAAACGATGAGCTAACAAAGGAATAGAGTATACACAAAGTTATCCTCAACTATATAGCAAGTTTAAGGCTAGTCTTCTCTATAGGAGACTGTGTCAAAAACCAAATAAACCAACAGAAATGTCTTCAGGAGCAGGGGTTATTTGAATTGGCTGTCCTAGGTTGAAATTTTCATTGTCTCAAAATACTGTTGTATTTTTATGCCTAAGCATACAGTAAATGTATTCATATTGTATGAATAACTGCGTGTTATTTAATTCACTACTTTAATCTGGCTGTGTTTTCTGTCATTAGTAAGTTGGAAATAACAACTTGGCCATGGTGTCTGATTCTCTCTCTTCTAGATGTTTGTCCCACACAAAGAAAATGAGCATGTGCTGAAATTTCTCGAAGTAAAATTTGGACTAAACGTGACTAAGTAAGTTTCACATTTACTAGTTCACCTAATGTGTGACACGCAGAAAATAAAAAGCAAGAACGCTTGATGGAGGGCATGTGCACTGGTTACATGCCACTTAGAAAACAGTTTTGGATATTCTGTAGAAGATTATTTCTGGTTTTGGTTTTGTGGTGTTGAGGATTGTCTCCAGGGCCTTCTGAAGTATAGGCAGTATCTTTTTTAAAAATTTATTTATTTATTGCTTCAGGTTACATCTCTATGATATTGTCCTCTTTCCCCCCTTCCCAATCCCGTCCTCCCACCGTCTACCCCCTATCCCTTCCATCCCACTCCTCTGGAGTGGAGTGTCCCTACATAACAGTCCCCCGCCCCAGTTCAGCAGTCATATGAGGGCCAAGAGCCTCCTAATTCATACACTGGGGAGCTACAAGGCAGTACCACTAGGGCAAAGTGTCTCAATGACAGGGAGAGAAAACAAACAAAAAAACAAAACAAAAAAAAGGTCTATGTCCATGTTCCCTTTGGTGCGTTGATTGTGGTATAGTTATCCTGTACTATATGGCTAACATCTGATTATAAGTGAATAGATGCCATGTGTATCCTTCTGAGTCTGGGTTAGCTCACTCAGGATGAGCTTCTCTAGTTCCATCCATTTGGCTGAAAATTGCATGATTTCCTTGTTTCTGATGGCTGAATAATATTCCATTGTGTAGATGTGCCACAGTTTTTTTAATCCATTCTTCGGTTGAGGGACATCTGGGTGGTTTCCAGTTTCTAGCTATTACAAATAAGGCTGCTATAAACATAGATGAGGAAACTTCCTTATGATTCCGTGAAGAGGCATTTGGGTGTATACCCAGAAGTGGTATGACTGGGTCCTGAGGCAGAGCTATTCCAAGTTTTCTAAGATATCGCCAGACTGACCTCCATAGTGGTTGCACAAGCCTGCACTCCCACCAGCAATGGAGGAGGGTTCCCCTTTCTCCACACCCTCGCCAGCATGTGCTGTTATATGAGCTTTTGATCTTAGCCATTCTGACAGGTGTGAGATGGAATCTTAGAGTCCTCTTAAGTTGCATTTCTCTGATGATTAAGGATGTTGAGCATTTCTTCAAGTGTCTCTCTGCTATAGGCAGTATCTTATCACGAACCATAGCCCCAGTCTTATAGAATGAATGACATTGATATTTGGGTGGCAGGGTGGGTATCGGGGAGTAGGGCCATAGCTCAGTTGGTAGAGTGCTTGCCTGTATGCACAGGGCCCCAGTTCTAAATCCAGCACTGCAGGAAAAACACATGGTTAGCATTTTTGGAGCCATAGTTTGAATACTTTGCACAACAGCATAAATAAATAAATTTCCTGTCTCTTAAAAAGTAGATATACTTAAACCTTTAACAGCATTATAGTATTTGTATTTATTTATCATCATGTGTGGGTATGTTATATATGTGTGAGTAAGCGTGTGTTTGGCGCAGTACATATGCAGAGATCAGAAGGCAGGTTTTGGGAGTTAGTTCTCTTTTTCCACCGTGGTTCTGGGATCCAACTCAGGTTATCAGGATAGTGGAGGGAGTCATGTCACCAGCCTTGTAGTATTGTTTGTTTTAAAGATTTATTTCTTAATTTATTTATTTATTTGGGTTTTTTTTTTGTTTGTTTTGTTTTTAGGTTTTTTGGGACAGGGTTTCTCTGTGTATCCTTGACTGTCCTGGACTCACTTTGTAGACCAGGCTGGCCTTGAACTCCCAGAGATCCGCCTGCCTCTGCCTCCCAAGTCCTGGGATTAAAGGTGTGCGCCACCACGCTAGGCCTTAGTTGGTTTTTTAGACAGGGCTTTTCTGTGTAGCCTTGACTGTCCTGGGTCCTGGAACTGTAGACCAGGCTAGCCTGGAACTCATAGAGTTCTGCCTGCCTCTGCCTCCATTCCAAGTGCTGGGATTTATGTGTGCACCACTCCCGCATGGGTATTTTTTATTTTTATTTATACGTATATGTACATGTGTGTACAAATGTATGTACAGGTAAATGAAGGGACTAGATTCCTTAGAGCTGGAGTTACAGGTGGTTATGAGGCACCTGATGTGGGAGCTGAGAACTGAACTGAGGTCTACTGTGAGAGCCTCAAGTACTGTTAACCATCCAGCCATCTCTCCAACTCTTTCATAGTATCGTTAAGGCTTTTTCCTTTGGTGAAGAGTAATGCACAGTCTAAAGTTAGATTAAGTCAAGACTTCAAGTGAGGGCTGCAGGTGTAGCTGAGGGTAGAATGCTGGCTCAGGATGCACACAGTCCTCGGTTTGATCCCAGTAAAATAGCCAGTAAGCATTCCATGGGCACTGTGACTGCCTTTGAGAAGGGGGCACTGTGACTGCCTTTGA
>CAJQZJ010034075.1:6686250-6705685 GCA_907164525.1 Lophiomys imhausi | reverse complement strand
CTGTGACTGCCTTTGAGAAGGGGGCACTGTGACTGCCTTTGAGAAGGACACCAGCAGGCCCAGGATGTGGCTTAATGATCAAGCATTGCCTTGAATGCGAGAGGCCCTGCATTTGATCTCCAGGAAGAGGGAAAGGAAAGGGCAGAGGACAGGCAGGAAGGTATTGGCTTCATAACACAGTCTCAAATTGGGTTTATAATAGCATAATATTAGTATTATAGTATAATAATTAGACCACAAGCTGGGTGGGTTTGTTGTTCTTTTTAATTTAAAAGTAATGTTGTGTTTCTAGTTGTTGTTGAATTAGTTTAGTTTTCTTTTATGCAACAACAGTAAAGAAATGACTTTATGTACTGATAGTGTCTGTGTGTACAGCAGATGATATTGGCTTCCACCTCTGAAGTTCTGAGAAATGTTGGAACCTTTTCTCCACTTATGTGATTATGTAGGATTGTAGATTGAACTTCTTGTTGTGATGTATATCACAGTTAGCAAATGAAATGTTTGATGTGTATAATCATTCACTATGATAAAGGGTCCTTTAGGAGACTATACAGGCCTGGCCTGTAAACAGTAAACGCTGGTGTAGACCTCCGTGAGGGAGGTCTTTTTCCATTGACTTTACCCCTAATCCAGAGCTCATCCTCCAGTCTTCTAAGGTTGAGAACTGCTTCGAGCCAATGTTCATTAGTTGATATTTATGTAGTATCCTGTAGTCAACATGCCAAGTACTAGGTTTGCTTTTCTCTCAGAACCATTGCCTATTTGTTTTTGTTTTGTTTTACTTTGTTTCCCCTGTTACTATAGATTGAATGGAGGGAGGGCTTTGCATATGCTCGGCAAGTACAGCATTGCTGAGCTGCATTCCTAGCTACATTCATTTTTTGCACACTCAGTGACAGTTATAAATAGCAAATGTTTGTGCTTAAATGTGCCAGCTATATGTTGGGATTTGGAATTCACCAGAATTTCAGGGAATATTTCTCTAGAGACAGATTTCTAAGAACCACCAAAGACAGATGACTTAATGCTTAAGAACACTTACTGCCAGACATTGATTGTAGAGCACGGGTTATGAAGGACTTACCTACCCTGTCTTGGCAGAGCTAGGCTGTCGACTTACCTGCTTCCAGGTTTTGTCCTTTTTGGACAGCATTCTGTCTACAGTTGGAGCAAGGGACTTTTCCTACCAAGAGATAGGCTTGCAACTAATTCAATCATCTCCCACTGGAGATTCTTCTATGCTCATCTTCTACTTGGAGGAGAATAGGGGGTGCTGTCAGGAGTTGATATGTCTTGATATAAAAGATCTAAAGTTATGAAAACATCTTTGAATGCCATATTCTGCAGATCTCTTGAGGTTTTTGAAGAGGCCCTATCTATCTCTTATATTAGGGTAAGGAGATGTTGCTTGTCTCTTAGCAGGTTTATTTCTGATTAGCCTAGCAAGTAACTATAATAGGCTGTCATAGTACCTAACAGAATGACTGGCTTGCATAACCATTAGTTTGCATTTCTTAATTATCCTAAACAGTTTATGACAATTAGTAGTAAAAAGCCGAAACATCACATTTCATTTTTTTTCTTTACCTCCTAACCCTTCCATCCCATTTCTCTGGGGTGGAGTGTCCTTATATAGCAGTCCCTCATCTCAGTTGAGAGGTTGTATGAGGGTCAATGTCTGTCAGAGAAGCGGGGCCAAACAACTGAAGAGTGATGCTGTAATGTATGGAGAGAAAATGGGAACTGTCCAGGCAGCCACTGGTATGTCATTTCTTAGTTTGGGAAGCTGCAGACCCTGTACTTCCTATAAAATCAGATATATTTATCCCTCTCAGGTCTCTGAGGTGATTGAAGAACAGATAGATAGAGTCTCATAATTAAATTTTGAGTTGTTTAGGAGTCAAGAGAGTGTTATACATCTAAGAAGATACTTTTAAAATTGTGTTGCAATTAGTATGAATGTTGAGTCAAATATAGGACTTTAAACTCATGGAGATGTTTAGATAGTAGAATGTTAAAGTCAGGTACCAAATACATATGGACTGGTCATTGAGAATGTACATTAAGCCATATAACCCTCATAACTGTGGCCTAATTACCTCTGTTGTACTGTATTGTATTTATTATTATAAGAGAAAGAGCCATTTGTTGGACTGAAAGGAGAAACTGTAGGGGGAAATAAGATATACCTTAAAGTTAAAAGAAAAAAAAAAAGAGAAGAGGATGGGGGGTTGCGGGTGGGAGGGTGGGACTGGATGGGGAATAGGGAGGGGACTGCGATTGAGATGTAACTTGAAGAAATAAAAAATAAAGGAAAAAAACGATAATAATAATTAAAAAAAAAGAACACTTACTGCTCTTGCTGAAGATCTTAGTGCCTTCGTGGTGACTCAGTCAAATGTAACCTAAGTCCCAGTGGATCTGACATCCTCTTCTGGCTTCTTCCAGCACCAACCACAAATGTGGCAAACATACATGCATGTAGACAAAACACACATAGAATAATAATAGAGAAGCTTTAACATTTTTTACAGGTAAAGAATTTTGTTGTTTGTTTAAAAAAAGAAACAACTAGGTGTGGTGGCCTATGCCTTTAATCCTAGCACTTGGGAGGCCCTAGAATCTCTGTGAGTAGAGGCCAGCCTGGTCTACGAAGTGAGTTCCAGGACAGCCAGGGATGTTAAACAGAGAAACCCTGTCTTGAAAAAAAACAAAACAAAACAAATTAAAAAAGAAATGTGGCGCCGGGCGGTGGTGGTGCACGCCTTTAATCCCAGCACTTGGGAGGCAGAGGCAGGCGGATCTTTGTGAGTTCGAGGCCAGCCTGGTCTACAAAGCGAGTCCAGGACAGCCAGGGCTACACAGAGAAACCCTGTCTCGAAAAACCAAAAAAAAAAAAAAAAAAAAAAGAAATGTGGCAGTGGCAGTGCACATCTTTAATCCCAGTACTGGAGCAGCAGAGGCAGGCGGATCTCTGAGTTTGAGGCCAGCCTGGTCTACAGAGTGAGTTCCAGGACAGTCAAGACTATACAGAGAAAACCTGTCTCGAAAAACAAACCAGGAGCTGGAGAGATGGCTCAGTGGTTAAGAGTACTGGCTTCCAGAGGACCCGGGCTCAATTCCCTGCGACCACATGGCAGCTCACAACTATTCATAATTCTAGTTCTAGGGAATCTGAAACCCTCACACCAATGCATATAAAATAAGATTAAATAAATTATTACAAAAGGAAAAAAGAAAAACAAACAAAACAACAAGAACCATCAAAGAACTGTTGAAACATGCAGAAGATACTAGTCCAAGCACTTGGGAGATAAAAGAAGTGATTTTAGTCTGGGGTTGCAGGTGTACAGAGCCCTGGGTTCAGTCCCCACACCACATAGACTGAGCATAGTGGCACACGCCTGTAATCCTGGCTCCTGGTAAGGTGGAAAGAGGAGGATCAGAAGGGTATGTCATTCTCGGCTACATAAGGAATTGGTGTTCATGATGCTGTGAGATACTTGAAGCCTTGCCTTAAAATAAA
The DNA here is from genome assembly GCA_907164525.1 of Lophiomys imhausi. Classification (NCBI taxonomy): domain Eukaryota; kingdom Metazoa; phylum Chordata; class Mammalia; order Rodentia; family Muridae; genus Lophiomys; species Lophiomys imhausi. The sequence continues at coordinate 6,702,156 of CAJQZJ010034075.1, read as the reverse complement.
GTAAAGAAAAAAAAAGGGCAGGGGGCAGGGCTGAAACACTGTGAATGGAATAGAGTATACAGCTGTTCGGCCTGGTTTTGCAGACCTCCAGGTGTCGAGAAGACATGGAGCTAAGGTAAAATACAAGAGAATTGTGGTATTGGCCCATGCCTTTGACTTCAGCGGAGACAAGGGGGGGGTCACCTTAGAGTTGGTGGTCTTATGTACTCTGGAGTCATACGGAGCGGGGTAGTGAGGGTGCATACTCTTGGTCCCACCATTCAAGAAGAGTACACCCTTGGTCCCAGCTCCCAGCACACTAGAGACAGAAAGAGGCAGATCCCGGAGTTCAGGGTCAGCCTGAAGCAGAGTAAACTCTAAATAGAGAAAGACTTCGATCCAGGAGTGGTGGAACACATCTTTGATCCCTTCAGATGAGAAACACAGGTCCCTGTTCCCAATAATTAGAGTTCAGAGACACACACATGGGATTTGGAGGGACCTAGGTTTGGAGGCTACTTACAAAAGGCCTTCTCGATGCAGGCAGATTGTCCTTTGGGATCTCAAAATATATACACTAGAGCTGGTTTAGCTCCAAGGTGACAGAATGATTTCTTCTTTAACCCGGATTGAAAGATAACGCTTTGTATGTTGTCAGAAGGCCAAATTTGCTTCAGGAGAAGTACTACCTAGCCCCCCCATCCCCCCCCCAGAAAAAAAAAAAAGAGGGCAATTGTCCTAGGGTTGGGATTGGGGTTAGGGCTCTGTTCTTATCGTTCCAGGAGAATCGAAGTGTCCATTAGGGGAGCCTGGGGATGGCGGACAGCGGAATCCTCAGCAGAGAGCAGAATTAGGCACCAAGGAGGATGAGTGACCCAGTTGATTCTGCCTGGCAGACTTCCTCAATAGCTGTCTCCATCGGGGGCCTGCAACCACCACTGCAATCCAGTGTCGCTGGGACCGTTCAGCTCTACACAATGCCCCAGCCGGAACCTCAGTGAAGCCTGCAAGATCAGCTTCTGTCTACAAACCCCTTAGGTCATCTAAACAGCTGAGAACAGAAGGACTGAACATAAAAGGATTGTACTAACATTTTTAATCATTTTTCCCATTTGGGTTGGGGCCCCAAACAGGTCTACTACGACCCAAATCAGCAGGAAGTCACTTTAAGAGAGCGACGTCCCATGCCCAGAGGGTGGGGGAGGGTGTTTCTCCGCCCTTCTTTTTGGTTATTTGAAGGTTAACTGAAAACTCTGTTATGTAGGGGAAGAGACTACAAGCTGATAAATGATCCTGTCTTAATGGGTTTTGGAGATTAGCCCCAGGGAATTCCTACTTTTCCTTCTCTGTATCCTTCTTCCTCTCCTATGTAGGAGTGCATGGGCTTGAGAAAAATGAGATATAGTCATAGCACAGGAAGGTCCAAGAAGAAGGGGCAGATTATTGAATATGCCCTTATACCTTTGTATATTGATACAAAATTAGTAGGTTATTTGGCTAAAGTGGTATTGACCATTGTTTATTGTGCAAAAATAAGATTGTATTGGATTACATCGGTATTGATCTTTGTATATTGATACAAAATTAAGATTATAGTTGGCCACAATGGTATTGACCCTTGCATATGGACGTAATATTAAGATTATATTGGGCTACATAGGCATTGATCTTGGTATATTGATACATAATTAAGAGTATATTTAACCACAATTGAATAGATCTTTGTATATTGATACAAATTTAAAGATAATGCTTCCCAATGGTATCATACCTAGAGATACTTAAAAATAAAATGTGAAGCTCTGACCACTTGATACCAACCGTCTAAAATGGTCTAGGATAGTTAAAACATACTCCTAGTCATGCAAACATGTCTCTTTGTTAGCTACTATGACAGTCTATCACAGATATTCTTTAAACTACCCAGTAATCAAGTTGCTAAGAGACAAGCAACATTTGCTTATCTAAATACAAGAGATGGTTAGGGCATCTTCAAAAACCCCTAGAGATCTGCAGAATATGGCATTCAAAGATGTTATCTTAAATCAAGATTTTTTTTTGATATCGAGACATATCAGCGCCTGACAGCACCCCCTATTCTACTCCAAGTAGAAGATAAGCATCGAAGAACCTCCACTGTAAGATGGTTGATTTAGTGGCAAGCCTTTTTCTTGGCATGAAAAAACCCCTTGCACCAACTGCAGACAGACTGCTGTCCAAAAAGGACAAAACTTGGTAGCAGGGAAGTCGACAGCCTAACTCTGCCAAGACAGGGTAGGTAAGTCCTTCATAATCCCTGCTCTACAACAATTGTCTGTCAGAGAAACAGGACCCAAAGGCTGAAGATTGATGCTGGAATGTATGGAGAGAAAATGGGAACTGTCCAGGCAGTTACTGGTATGTTCTTTCTTAGTTTTGGAAGCTGCAGGCTCTGCACTTCCTATATAAGCAAATATATTTATCCCTCTCAGGTCTCTGAGGTGGTTGAAGAATAGACAGATAGAATCTTATAGTTAAATTTTGAACTGTTTAGGAATCAAGAGGGTGTTATAGATCTAAGAAGATACTCTTAAAAGTGTGTTGCAAGATAGTATGAATGTTGAGTCACATATAGACCTTTAAACTCATGGAGTTGGGTAGATAGTAGAATGTTAAAGTCAGGGGCCAAATAGGTATAAACTGAACATTGGGAAGGTATACTGGGCCAATTTAATCTCATAAATGTGGCATAATTATATCTATTGTTTTGTATAATACTTACTGTTATAAGAGAAGGAACCAGCTGTTGGACTGAAAGGGGAAACCTCTGGAGGGAAGAGGGTGGAAGGGCGGGTTAGGAAGGGGAAATAGGGAGGGGTTTGTTACTGAGATGTAACTTGAAGAAAAAAAAATAAAGTATTTATAAAAAATAAATAAATAAATAAATAAATAAAATAAATCAAGACTGACAAAAATCCTGTATTTAAAACAGGAGAAAAGAGTAAGACATTTTAGGTTTGTCAAAGTGAATAGAAAGTTCAGAAAGTACTGTGGTGACATGCTTTACTTATTTTCTGCTGAAGGACTATATGCCAAAGTTACTGTTTGTAAAGAATGAAAGAATCATTGATATGTCACATTTGCTTGTAAGTATCCCAATAAAGGGCTTTGCTAAATTAAAAAAAAAAAACAAAAAAAAATAATAATAATACTGACAACAAAGGTCATAGAATCCCTGACTCCTAAGTAAGGCACTTTGGAAGCATACTCTTCAGTTCTGCTATACTCCTATTTAGAACATTGTCAAACTGTAGTTTTTTTTATTCATTCATTCATTCATTCATTCATTTATTTATTTATTTATTTATTTATTTATTTTTTATGTGAGTACTTTATTTTTTTTTTCTTCAAGTTACATCGCAGTCACAAACCCTTCCCTATTCCCCCTTCCTGTCCCACCCTTCCCCCCTCTTCCCCCCCAACAGCTTCCCTTTTCAATTCAACAAATGGTTCTTTCTCTTATAACAGTAAATTCTATACAAAACAGCAGAATTAACTATGCCACATTTATGAGAGTTAAATGGCCCAGTATACCTTCCCAATGTCCAGTTCATACATATTTGGCCCCTGACTTTAACCTTCTACCTTCTAACCATCTCCATGAGTTTAAAGTTCTATAACTGACTTAGCTTTCATACTAACTTGCATCACTATTATAACCATCTTCTTAGATCTAGAACACCCTCTTGATTCCTAAACAACTCAACATTTAGCTATGGGACTCAAGCTGTCTATTCTTCAACCACCTCAGAGACCTGAGAGGGATAAATATATCTGATTATATAGGAAGTGCAGGGTCTGCAGCTTCCAATACTAAGAAATGACAAACCAGTGACTACCTGGACAGTTCCCATTTTCTCTCCATACATTCCAGCATCAGTCTTCAGCCTTTTGGTTCTGTTTCTCTGACAGACATTTATTGTAGATCAGGTATTATGAAGGACTAACCTACCCTGTCTTGGCAGAGCTAGGCTGTCGACTTCCCTGCTACCAAGTTTTTTCCTTTTTGGACAGCAGTCTGTCTGCAGTTGAAGCAAGGAGTTTTTACATGCCAAGAGATAGGCTTGCCACTAATTCAACCATCTCACACTGGAGATTCTTCGATGCTTATCTTCTACTTGGAGTAGAATAGGGGGTGCTGTCAGGAGCTGATATGTCACGATATCAAAAAAAAAATCTTAATTTAAGACCACATCTTTGAATGCCATATTCTGCAGATCTCTTGGGTTTTTGAAGATGCCCTATCTATCTCTTGTATTTAGATAAGCAAATGTTGCTTGTCTCTTAACAACTTGATTACTGAGTAGCTTAGAGAATATCTGTGATAGACTGTCATAGTAGCTAACAAGGTGACATGCATGCATGACTAGGAGTTTGTTTTTCTTAACTATCCTAAACAGTTTAAGACGGTTGGAATCAAGAGGTCAGAGCTTCACATTTCATTTTTAAGTATCTCTAGGTACGATACCATTAGGAAGCGTTACCTTTAATTTTGTATCAATATACAAAGATCTATTCAAATGTGGCTAAATATACTCTTAATTTTGTATCAATATACAAAGATCAATGCCTATGTGGCCCAATACAATCTTAATATTGCGTCCATATACAAGGGTCAATACCATTGTGTCCAACTATAATCTTAATTTTGTATCAATATACAAATATCAATACTGACGTAGTCCCATACAATCTTATTTTTGCACAATAAACAATGGTCAATACCACTTTAGCCAAATATACTACTAATTTTGTATCAATATACAAAGGTATAAGTGCATATTCAATAATCTGACCCTTCTTCTTGGTCCTTCCTGTGCTATGTCTATGTCTCAATTTTTCTCAAGTCCGTGCATTCCTACATAGGAGATAAAGAAGGATACAGAAAAGGGAAAGAAGGAATACCCTGGGTCTAACCTCCAAAACCCATTAAACAGGACCATTTAACAACTTATAATCTCTTCCCCTAAATAACAGAGTTTTTAGTTGTCCTTCAAATAACCAAAAAAGGGGGGGGGGCGGAGAAACACCCTCCCCACCCTCTGGGTATGGGATGTCGCTCTCTTAAAATGACTTCCTGCTGGTTTGGGTCGTAGTAAACCTGTTTGGGGCCTGAACCAAAATGGAAAAATGGTTAAAAATGTTAGTACAATCCTTTTATGTTCAGTCCTTCTGTTCTCAGCTGTTTAGATGTCCTAAGGAGTTTGTAGGCAGAAGCTGATCTTCCAGGCTTTACTGAGGTTCTGGCTGGGGCATTGTGTAGAGCTGAACGGTCTTAGCGATATTGAGTTGTGGTTGTAGGCTTTTGATGGAGACAGCTATTGAGGGAGTCTGTCGGGCTGAATCATCTGGGTCACTCATCTTCTTTTGGTGTCTGATTCTGTTTTCTGCTGAGGTTTCCATTGTCCAGTTGTCCCTGGGTTCCTTGAATGGATGCTTTGATTCTCCTGGAAAGATAAGAACAGAGCCCTGCCCTAATCCTCACTCAGGGACAATCACCCTCTTTTTTTGGGGGGGGGGTAGATAATATTTCTCCTGAAGCAAATTTGGTTTTTTGACAATATATAAAGTGTTATCTTTCAGTCTGGTTTAAAGAAGAAATTATTTTGTTATTTTGGAGCTAAACCAGCTTTAGTGTATATATTTTGAGATCTTGAAGGACAATTTGTTTGTATTGAGTGGGCCTTTTGTAAGTAGCTTTTAAACTTAGGTCCTTCCAAATCCTATGTGTCTCTGCATTCTAATTATTGGGATCAGAGACCTGTGGTTCCCATCTGAAGGGATTAAAGATGTGTTCCACCACTCCTGGATCGAAGTTTTTCTCTATTTAGAGTTTGTTTTGTATCAGGCTGACCTTGAGCTCTGAGATCTGCCTGCTTCTGTCTCTAGTGTGTTGGGGTTAAGGGTGTATTCTTCTTGAATGATGGGATTAAGGGTGAGCAAGTACCCTCACCACCCTGTTCTGTAGTTTATTTTTAAAATGCAGTCACTATTGAAATAAACACTTTTATTCTACCCTTGAACACTTTTAAAATTGTTGTTTTGAGTGTCTGACAGCACGAATGATGGGCACCACATGTGTCATGTGTGCGAGTGTCCTTGAAGGCCAGCAGGGAGCACTGGACCCCAGTGCTGTTAACTGCCTAGCCATCTCTTCAAGTGTCTCATGAGCACTTCTGAACATCACTCCATCTCTTACCTGGCAATGTGGTCCAGGGTAGAAGGGCTTGCCTTGTGTGCATGAGGGTTTAACCAGCTCAGCAACTGGAAAAATACATTTGCATTGGGCTTTACAGATGGTCACATTTTCAGTGTCTTAGCCACTCTGCAAATGTCCATGCAAACAACTTAAGGGAGTAGTAGGCTTAATTTTGCTTACAATCTCATACATTTTGAACTCAGGTTTTCAGGCTTGACAGCTAATGCCTTTATCCACCAAGCTTTCTTAGTGGCCTTAGTTTCATAGATCATGACTGTTTCCTGTCCATGGAGATTAGCATATGATGAAAGAGGTTGGGAAGCCAAGAGAAGCAAGAGGAAGGGACAAGATACATACTTCAAAAGTATCCATCCAGTGCCCTAATTCTTCAGATAGGCCTTGTCTTCTAAAGTTTTTACTACCTCCAATAACGCCGTCAGATTATGAGCCCATCAAGCACATGACCTAATCAGCTCCTCCAGCCTCTCCCAGGACACTGTGTTGTTGGGAAGTAAGCTTTCCAGACACAAGCCTTTCTGCAGGAACTGGATTTACAAACCGTAACTGGCAAGAGAAACAGCAGCATTCTGTTCGTGAGTCGTTTAGATGGAGGCATGTGTTTCATTGTAGCCTGCCTACCCTCCTCTTCATTTATGACTATATCCTTGCTGTCATGAATGAGTGCATTTAGAAGATGTGTTTTATCTTCATTTTTACTGAGACTTTAAAAATACCTCTATGTTTAAAGCACATGTGATTTTAATATCACACATTTTGTCTCTTGTAGGAATTTTACATTGAACTGGCTCCTTTGTCAAGAATCTCTCCAGGCACCATCTCAGGACTTTTTCTTACGACTGACACAATCTTCCCTATTACCATTCTATATTTTGGTGTTGATTATATGTCTTCTTTCTATGACACAAGTTATTTTTAGGAGGATGAAGTAAGTGCTTATAACTACCAATTGTATTACTAATTAATGTACTTTAAAGATGCAAAATATTTTAAGTATGCTCTGCCACTAAATTGTATCTGGATCCAGGTCTTTCTTTCTTTCTTTCTTTCTTTCTTTCTTTCTTTCTTTCTTTCTTTCTTTCTTTCTTTCTTTCTTCCTTTCCTTTCCTTTCCCTTCCTTCTTTCCTTCCTTCCTTCCTTCCTTCCTTTCCTTTCCTTTCCTTTCCTTCTTTCCTTCCTTCCTTCCTTCCTTCCTTCCTTCCTTCCTTCCTTCCTTCCTCCCCCCCCCCAGGTGTGGTGCTATAGTAGAACATGTAACTAGCCTACACGAGGCTCTGGAGAGAGGAAGGAGAGAGAGAGGTTTTGCTGTGCTGCCCCAAATGACCTAGAAGTCATATTCTTAAGCAATCCTCCTGACTCAGCCTCTGAATCGTTTAAAACTACAGGTGTGTGCCACCACACATCTTTTCAATACTGTGTTTATTGATAGAGCATCTAATTCTGTTCTTTCTTTATTGGTCATTATAATGAATCAGGAAAGCAAATGCTTAGCTTTATACACCTGAGTATTTATATGGCTATGCAAGTAATAGAATAAGCTTTTGCAGGCCCTTTTACTAATTTACTGAAAGTTTTACTTAATTAAGAATAGTAGGGCCGGGCATGGTGGCACATGCCTTTAATCCCAACACTCGGGTGGCAGAGGCAGGTGGATCTCTGTGAGTTCGAGGCCAGCTTGGTCTACAAAGCGAGTCCAGGACAGCCAGGGCTACACAGAGAAATCCTGTCTCGAAAAACCAAAAAAAAAAAAAAAAAAAAAAAAAAGTGGCACACACCTTTAATCTCAGCACTTGGGAGCCTGAGACAGGCTGACCGATCTCTGATTTTGAGGCTAACCTGGTCTATAAAACAAGTTCCAGGAGAGCCAAGGCTACAGAGAGAAACCCTCTCTCTGAGTTGGGGTGGGGTAGGGATATATATGTAATTTAAGTGAAAAGAAGCTACTAGTGTGATTTGAAATTACTGTAAATTTTTCTGAGTATGATGGGGCATTTCTATAATCCAAGCACCCCAAAGGCTGACCTAAAAGAATTGTGAGTTCAAAAGGCCACATAGTGAGACCCTGGCTCAAAAAATGAGATACAAAAGCAAAAAAGCAAAAACAATAACAAAATAAATTAACTATAAATATAATTGTTTTAAATATGTTTATTATGCTAGAAAGGTATATGGGCACTTGTTATAGGCTTGTAATTCCCGCACTCAAGAGATGAAAACAGAATCTTCAGTTCAAGGCCAGGCTTGGAAATTCAAAGCTAGTTAGGCTACTTGAAACCCCACTGCAAAAACAAAAAATGTATACATACAAGGAATACTAATAGTTACTTCCCAGTCAGTAGACCTACTTTGTATAGTAATGCTCTCTTACAGACTGACAATACGTAAAACACAATTTTATGTACAAAGACCTTGGTGACCCCAGCACTACAATAGAAGAAAAAAGTAACCTGAAGCCAGGTGTGGTGGCTCACACCTGTAATGTCAACTCTGTAGCCTAAAACAAAAGGGTTGCCTGCAGTAGAGGCAAACTTAGCTGTTGAGTGTGTTCTAGGCTAGCCTGAGCTAGTGCTGAAGCCCTGTGTCTAAATGACAGCCAAACCAACAAACAAGAAGATGGTTAGCTATGGCTTCTTATCTTTTTTTTTTTTTTTTTAAAGATTTATTTATTATGTACAGTGTTCTGTCTGCAGGTATATCTGCAGGCCAGAAGAGGGCGCCAGATTTCATTATGGATGGTTGTGAGCCACCATGTGGTTGCTGGGAATTGAACTCATGACCTCTGGAAGAGCAGCCAGCTCTTAACCGCTGAGCCATCTCTCCAGCCCCCGGCTTCTTATCTTTGTAATTTACATATATATTGATTAGCATCGCTAGTTCAGACATAGCTGATCTTAGACAAGAAGAAGATGGTTAGCTATGGCTTCTTATCTTTGTAATTTACATGTATTGATTAGCATCGCTAGTTCAGACATAGCTGATCTTAGACAAGGAGAAGAAATTCAGTTTTAAATACAGTCTTCAAAGATGATAGTGAATCTTTGATTTTTCATATATATATTCCAAACTGTTAAAAACATGTTTCCTTTATATAGTGGTAAATCCCAGAAAGAAACTGTAACCCTTGAAGATGGGAGAATTGGAGAAAGGCCAGAAATAATTTATCATGTAATTCATACTCTTTTACTGGGTTCTCTTGCAATGCTTATGGAAGGGTAAGTGCATTTGTTTGATCAGTTTGTTGTTCTAAAACTTGTTTTTCTACCGATAGCTAGTGAGTACATTTAAAACTGTTTGTAAAACTTTATTTAAGAAAGTTAACTTAGCCGGGCAGTGGTGGCGCACGCCTTTAATCCCAGCACCTGGGAGGCAGAGGCAGGCGGATCTTTGCGAGTTCGAGGCCAGCCTGGTCTACAAATTGAGTCCAGGACAGCCAGGGCTACACAGAGAAACCCTGTCTCGAAAAACCAAAAAAAAAAAAAAAAAAAAAAGAAAGAAAGAAAGTTAACTTTTTTAAAGTTTAAGAAAATTAACTTTTTAGTGTGCTGGGTAGGGCCTTTAATCCCATTACTTGGGAGGCAGAGGCAGACACATCTTTGGGTTCAAGGCCAGCCTGGTCTACAGGGTGAACTCCAGGACAGCCAGAGCTACACAGAGAAACCTTGTCTCAAAAAACCAACAAAACAAAACAAACAAACAAACATAAGCGTTTCAGGGGCTGGAGAAAATGGCTTATTGGCTAAGAGTACTTGCTGCTCTGCAGAAGACCTGAGTTCTGTTCCCAGCACCCACATAAATCAGGTCTCTAAAAAGCCATCTGAGCCGGGCAGTGGTGACACATGTCTTTACTCCCAGCACTCAGGAGGCAGAGGCAGGCGGATCTTTGTGAGTTTGAGGCCAGTCTGGTCTACAAAGTGAGTCCAGGACAGCCAGAGCTGTTACACAGAGAAACCCTGTCTCAGAATATATATATATATATATATATATATATATATATAAACGGTGACAACAAAAATTGGATACTGGTTTGTTGCTGAAAATTAGAAGTAAAGATTTTTCAGTCTTCATTATTATTTTATTGATAATTAAACAGAATTTGGAAAAGATAAATCATATGTGTGTGATATGTAATTTTTTCCAGCTTGAAATTCATTTGGACTCCTTACGTGTGCATGTTAGCAGCATTTGGTGTCTGTTCCCCTGAACTTTGGATGACACTTTTAAAGTGGCTTCGATTAAGAACAGTACACCCAATATTGTTGGTGAGCCATTGTTATTTTGTGTTTAATACTTTGTTTATCTTTCAGTTACATAAATTAAATGTTAGGGCCATAAATATGGCTCAATGGGGTAAAGGTACCTGCCCCCAAACTTGATGACTTGAGTTCAATCCATGGGACCCACATAACGGAGGGAGAAAACTGATTCCCATTAGTTGTCTTAGGTATACAGGTACACGTGCACACACATACCACACACACACACCACACACAATGAAATAGGTAAATGTAATAAATTTTTTTAAAATGCTAGCAAATCCTTTAATCCCAGCATGCAGGAGGCAGAGACAGACAGAACTCATGAGTTTGAGGCCAGCTTGGTCTACAGAGTCAGTTCCAGGACAGGCAAGGCTACACAGAGAAACCCTGTCTCAAAAAATAAAGCCAAACCAAAACAAAAAAGCTAAAAAAACCCCAACCAACCAAAAAAAAAAAAAAAAAAAAAAAAAAACAAGTTATGGGTAATAAAATAGACTGTGATAGATAAACATATATATATATATATATATTTGTATTTGCATTGGTGTTTTGCCTGCATTTATATTTATCTGAGGGAGTCAGATTCCCTGGAACTGGAGTTGCAGACAGTTGTGAGCTGCTATGTGGGTGCTGGGAATTGAACCTGGGTCCTCTAGAAGAGTAGCCAGTGCTCTTAACTGCTGAGCCATCTCTCTAACCCCAGAGAAACATTTTTTAAAAGGTTTTTTTCTTCTTATTTCTGACAGAGTGCCAGGCTAGCCTGAGTCTCACTGTGTGGTATGGATTGTCTTGGTCTTCATCCTACTGCTTCCATCTTCCCAGTGCTAGGATGAGCAGTGTGAGGTCCTGGACCCCGAGCTGCTTACATGCTAGCTAGATCTCTACTCACTCAGCTGTATCCCCTGCTCATTGTTTATTGATTTGTTCATTTGTTCTTGAAACAGGGTTGAATGTAGTCCAGGCTGGCCTTGAACTCACTAGATAGTTGAGCTCCTCATTTTCCTGCTTCCATCTTCCAGTCTTCCACGTTCTGAGTTTATAGGGATGCACCACTATACCCAGCTTGTAGGGTTTTGTTGTTGCTGTTGTTTTTTATTTTTTGTTTGTTGTTTTTGAGACAGGGTCTTTGTCCATAGCACAGGAAACCCTCAAACTCATAGCAGTCCTGTCTCAGCTTCTCAGAAAGTGGAATTACAGCCATGAGCAGCACCCTCTGCCTATAATATTTGGTTTAAACAAATGCATTTCATTCTGTTTAACTTACAAAAGAAAAGGCAAAATTTGAAATGAATCAGTAATATGAAATAACATTAGAATTTTTTTCTAACTGCTCTTCTGAATGACAAGAATTATTTGTTGATTTTTAAATGTTTAATATAATATTGTGGCCTTTTTTTCTAAAACATTTCTTATTGTGTTACCAAGGCCAGTTTCAAGCCCCTGGCTTCTAGCAGTCCTTCTGCTTCAGCCTTCTGACATCACAGGCACACTGTGTATGGGCTTTAGGTTTTATAATATCTTCTTTTTTGGTTTTACTTAGATCTATGTATGTTCTCATGTAAATATTTGCACTGTTCTGCTGTGTGTTTAAACATAAAGATAAATAGAACAGTAGAGTTGCCGGGCGTGGTGGTGCACACCTTTAATCCCAGCACTCAGGAGGCAGAGGCAGGTGGATCTCTGTGAGTTCAGGGTCAGCCTGGTCTGCAGAGTGAGTTCCAAGACAGTCAAGGCTGAACAACCCTGTCTGGAAAAACCTAAAAAAAAAAAAAAAAAACCCAAAAAACAAAACCCGGGGGGGGGGGGCGGCTGGAGAGATGGCTCAGAGGTTAAGCTGCTATTCCAAAGGACCTTGGTTCGTTCAAATCCCAGCACCCACAAGACAGCTCACAGTTGTCTGTAATTGCCTGGTGTAGTTGTGTGCGCACACCTTTAATCCCAGCACTAGGGAGGCAGAGGCAGGCAGATCTCTGTGAGTTCAAGACCAGCCTGGTCTACAAAGTGAGTCCAGGACAGCCAGGACTACACAGAAAAACCTTGTCTCGAAAAACCAAAAAAAAAAAAAAAAAAAGCAGTAGAGTTAGGTGTGCTAGAACTGCGGTAGTTGAAACTAGAAGAGTCCGTCTTGACTACACAAGGAGATGCTATCTACAAAACAAAACAGATTGGGGAGGGAGATCGGGGTATGGCTCAGTGGAATGCTTGTCCAGCATTCTTAGGAATTCCAGTTGGATCCCCAGCCAGGGGGAAATAGTCCCTACTGCTGTAGAGTACTTTTACCCAGCAGGGGACATTTCATGTTGAGGGTGGTTTTCTCTGAGTGAGGCCTATCCATTGTATCTGAATGTCCTAACCTCTGTTATTTCCTCAAATGTGGGATTCTGAGCAGAATTACTTGTGGTAGTGGGAGAGGGGGGCAACATTTATGCTTTCTAATGGTTTAGAAGGAGAGGAAATAGCAACAACAACAACAAAAACAAACAAACAAACCCAGCAAAAACCAAACAAAAGCGCTACCACAAGAAAAGGAGGAAGAACAGGTTTGGGCAAGAAGATGATAATTATGTTTTTTTAAGATTTATTTATTTATGTATTTATTATGTATGCAGTATTCTGTACTGCATGTATGCCTGAACTCCAAAAGAGGGCACCACATCTCACTGTAGTTGGTCAAGAACCACCATGGGGTTGCTGGGAATTGAACTCAGGACCTTTGGAAGAACAGCCAGTGCTCTTAACCTCTGAGCCACCTCTCCAGCCCTGATAATTATGTTTAACAGTAGTCTTATATTTTATCCAGCCTTGGTTCCAGAATGTATATTTTCTCATTTTAACATAGTATGGCGATCTATGCTAGCTATTATTCCTGTGCAGTTCAGTGCCTTTTGTTGTTAACTGTTCATGCTAGCTCATAATTACTTGTAAGTTCTTCATAACATATGGCTCTGGCAGAAGTTTCACATATTAGGGCTGGAGAGGTAGCTCAGCAGTTAAGAGCATGAACTGCTGCCCTTACAGAGAACCTGAGTGAGCCTCCCAGGACCCACGTACAGGTGTTGTGACCACTTGTAACTCCATCTCCAGGGGATCCGATGCCTTCTACCTGCCTCAGGCACCAGCACTTAAGATGCACATACTTACGTAGAGATACACACTCATAGATAATTAAAAATAAAATAATTCTTTAAAACCTTTAACATGTTCGCTATTTGAAATAACCTCTATGGAAGTAATGTTTTCTAGTTTGTTCCATGAGTCAGAATCACTTTACTTAATAAACTCATTCTGGCCTCAAATCCTCAATCCTCCTGCCTATCTCAGTTTTAGGATTACAGGCAACTGTAAATTTAAGATCAACTAAGTACTAACTTCCTTAATTTTTTAAAGTTACTTTATTTATTTAGAGTTAAAATCTCTTTATGTAGTCAGATTGGTTTTGAGCATCCAAAGATTCCCTGCCTCTGACTCCTGAGTGTTGACCTTAAAGGCAAGGCATGCACCCCATGTGTGCATGAGCCTGTAGACATTGGAAGGGGGTGTTACAGTGTGCTGGGAGTCACCGTGTGGGTGCTGGGAACTGACCTTGGTTCTTGTCAAGAGCAGTAAGCACTCTTTAACTGTTAAGCTATCTCTTCAGCACCCGGCATTAGTTTTGTTTGGTTCTGTTTGAGATGGAGTCTCACTGTGTAACCCTGGTTGGCCTGGAACTCAGTCTGGAGACCAGGTGGCCTTGAATTCATTTCTTTCTGTCTCTACCCCAGAGTGCTGGGATTAAAGGCGCGTGTCACCACACACCTCTCCCTTTTTGGTGGTTTATCTTAAGGAGCAAATATTCTTACCCGCACCTCGATGTTTTTGAAACACATTAATCTTCACTCACTTCACCTTGAGTGACCTAGACTCATGCTGAGGTCAGTCTCAGTGGCTGTATTTTTTAACCATAAAGATACTCAGTTGGTTGTAGAGTCAATGCTAATACTTCTAGCACATAAGCTAAAGTATGTTTACCCATAACCTTTTTTGTTTTACTGTTTTAGGCTCTTATTCTGAGCATGGCTGTGCCCACTATTATAGGTCTTAGTTTGTGGAAAGAGGTAAGAAATCTGAAATTTTATATTATAAAAATGTACTTGCCTATAAGGTGATAAATTTATGTGTGTGTGCAGGAAGCTTCTATGCAGACAGTGTGCTAACAAAGTTGATGTCCTTAATGCTGTCGCTGCTGTTGCTTCCAAACAAAAGAGCCAAAACAAAAAATGTTTTCTTTGTTTCTTTTTTCTCCTCCCCCACCCTTTTTTCTTTTTTAGCTCTGACTGTACTGGAATTCAGTATGTAGACCAGGCTGGCCTACAGCTCATAGAGATCTGCTTGCCTCTGCCTCCCCAGTGCTGGGATTAAAGATGTGTGCCACCAACTTCTCCAAAAACGTTTTATTTATTTGTCTATTTATCTGTCTATCCTATCTATCTATTTATTTATTTTATGTATATGAGTGCTCATTTGCTTGCTTTCTTTTGAGACAAGGTCTCACTATAGCCCAGGCTGGCCTTGAATTTATGGTGACCCTCCTTACTCAGCATTTCAAGCCCTGGGATTATACATGCACCCTGTCACATGCAGCCTACAACACTTTAGAATGCCATCTAATGCAGTTTTCATTAGTCTAATGCCATTGTAACTTCTTATCATAATTGACAAAATTGTTGAATAATAAGTAGCTCTTAATATTTAAATATATTTTGCTAACTACAACTTTAATATCAGTGAAATGAAATAAAGTTTTTGGCTTAGTGTAATGTAGCAGGAAACTAATTGCCAATAATCCTCCAAAATATTGGTCTTGGAAAATTTTATTTAATATGTCTATGCATGAAAGATATAACTGATGATTATTTGGAAATAACTTTAGTTACGGGTCTAAGCAGTGAGTAAACTATACAATCAGAATTATTATTCAGGTTGAGAAGAACGACTAGATCAGTGAGGAGAGCAGAGACCTGGTAGCTTTGCCATGCCAACAGTACTTCTAGTCTTTGGAATCTGTGAAACAGTTTTAACCTTTCCAGCTACTTACACCTCTGGGTATTTTGTTTTGTGTTGTAGTTTTTTCCACGATTGATTACAGAATTAACAGAACTACAGGAGTTCTACGATCCAGACACAGTGGAGCTCATGACCTGGATAAAGTAAGGACCAGACTGCCCAGGACTGCTGTTAGCTGTCATTGACCAGTCAGTCACTGCATGCCATCTTAGGACTGTTAGCTGTCATTGACCAGTCAGTCACTGCATGCCATCTTAGGACTGTTAGCTGTCATTGACCAGTCAGTCACTGCATGCCATCTTAGGACTGTTAGCTGTCATTGACCAGTCACTGCATGCCATCTTAGGACTGCTAGCTGTCATTGACCAGTCA
>CAJQZJ010034075.1:6674308-6686240 GCA_907164525.1 Lophiomys imhausi | reverse complement strand
AGTCACTGCATGCCATCTTAGGACTGCTAGCTGTCATTGACCAGTCACTGCATGCCATCTTAGGACTGTTAGCTGTCATTGACCAGTCACTGCATGCCATCTTAGGACTGCTAGCTGTCATTAACCAGTCAGTCACTGCATGCCATCTTAGGAGTTCACGGACATTAGGAGATGAATTGTTCTACACTCTTTTGTAAACTTAGGAATCAGTAATGACTTTGCAATTCTAATTTTCTAAATAAACTCACCTTAATGCTGAAACAACATTGCTAAGTATGAGATTGGAGGTTTGGAGACCCTCCTGCCACATAGCAGAAATGTGGACTCCAGGGGCAGACATCTTTTACTTACTCATGAGCTGAAGGTGGATAGATAACTCAGGGATGCAGAAAAGACTGTATTGACAATGAAAACATCGAGGAACAAAATATCCAAATCACCATGCTCCTTCTGTTAGCTCTTGGTTAGAAACAGCCACAATAATAAAAGTCTATTTTATCTGACTTTGTAGTAATGGATCTGAATTCACATGGATTTGGTGTTTGAAATTATACTTGTCTGATTCAGGAAACCCAAGGTATTGAAATGTTCATAAAAATTAGTCCTGGCTTGGTTCTTCCTCAACTAAAGTTATACAGAATTTCATGAAACTCTGAAATAACAAACAATTGAGAAAGTAATTCAGCATAACAAATATCAGCTATTATTTGTAATAAACAGTGGAATTGGACTTTAGCAATTTCTGATCATTTGTGTTCTTTCATTTTTGCCATGCAACACTGACATAAAACTTTATTGAATTATAACACTCAGTAGTTAATGTTTTGCACATTTTTGAGGGTCAGCAAATGGTAACACAGTGGAGAAGATTCTTCTGACCTTGGCTAGCTCAGGTGGGACTGTGTAGTCAGGCATGGCCTCTTTTGCCTGTCTGTGTTTGGCTAGTTGTCAC
The DNA here is from genome assembly GCA_907164525.1 of Lophiomys imhausi. Lineage (NCBI taxonomy): Eukaryota > Metazoa > Chordata > Mammalia > Rodentia > Muridae > Lophiomys > Lophiomys imhausi. The sequence goes on along the minus strand of CAJQZJ010034075.1, from coordinate 6,685,288 downwards.
CTGAGATCAGATTAACTTGGCCTGTGGTCTCGTGGTTTGTGCACCTATTTATGAGGTAGTAGCTGGCGAATTCCCAAAGGCAAACAGTGGACAGGGTTCAATGTAAAGCACACTCTCTATATTTTGCCTGTATCTTAAGGTTTGTATTACTGTGATAAAACACCATGACCAAAAGCAACTTGGGAAGGAAAGAGTTTGTTGCACTTACACTTTTATAATCACAGTCCATCATTGAAGGAAGTCAGGATGGGAATCTACAGATAGGAGCTAATGCAGAGGCCTTGGGGGTACTGCTTACTGGGTTGCTCTTCATGGCTTGTTCAGCCTGCTTTCCTAGAGCACCCAGGACCACTTTCCCAGGGATGGCAGCACTCCCAGTGAACTGGATGCACCCACATCAACTATGAGTCAAGAAAATGTACCACAGACTTGCCAGAGGCCAATTGTATGGAGATATTTTCTCAGTTAAGAGTCCCTTTTCCCAGATGTGTCTCTGACTTGTGTCAAGTTGACATGAAACTAGCACACACAGCTTTGTCCTATTGACCTAGCAAATCACACGACCAAGAATATCATTTCCCTCCATATCCATGGCTAAGAGAGAGAAGAATTACTGCAGCCATTTTTGTAATCAGTCTACCCTTAGATGGAGACTTCCAAATAATTATGCTGGAAGTTGCTAAAGATCTAGTGAAATAGTAGACCTTTAGTACAAGAAAGGAATAAAGCCCTTTTAAAAGTCTTAGAAGAGCCAAACCCGGCAGTATATCCCTGAAATGTTGAGTACTTTGGAGAAGCAGGGGAATGACTCTAAGTTTGATCAGCCTGAGCTACAGAGTGAGACTTTGGTGGTGGTGGTGGTTTGTAATGCCTGGAAAATAAAGGGGATGGAACAAAAAAATTTAAAGAAATGACAAGTTTGTTTATAGAATAAGTGCATAAACGTGAGACTAGGTCTTATAATGAGGACTTATTTCTCTAAAGACATTCCTTATATATATATAAATTTTTTTAGGTTACCTTAACCATTGCTACAAATACTTAAGTTCACTGTAGTTGCCAGTGGGGAGCATGACAATACAACATTGTGTTGTTACTAACAAAAAAGGAAGCTACATCATATGTATGATTTATGAAAGCCTGGCAGTGGTGGCAGTGGTGGTGCACTTGGGAGGCAGAGGCAGGTGGCTCTCTTGAGTTCAAGGCTAGCCTGGTTTACAGGGTGAGTTCCAGGACAGCCAGAGCTACACAGAGAAACCCTGTCTCAAAAAAAAAAAAAAAAAAAGGCCTGCACAGTTTGTTGGATAATTGGATATTTATGTGAGTATAATTATTTTGTCTTAAGTCTGTTTCCTTACTCCTGAGTCCTCCATTAGGACAGTGGCCAGCTGCTCTTCCTTTTCTTCCAGAGCTTAACTCTATCCACTGTACATGGTAGGCAGATGCTGGATAGTGCATACGTGGGTGGCTGGATTACAACTCAGAGGCAGAATTCGAGAGAACTAGTATGTGCACATGTATATGTGTGTGCGTGTTCGTGTGTGTGTGTGTGTGTGCTCACACGCGCACACTACGGCATGTGTGGAAAAGTCAGCACAATTTACAGGAGTACGTTCTTCCCACTACATGGGTCCTGGGGATCAAGCACATACCATGAGGTTTGGCAGCAAGGTATGCCTTGCTGAGCCCTCCTTTCTGTAGTCTGTAGAGCACTTCTTATATTTTTGGTTGTGAGCCTAGCCTTTAACGGCTGAGCCATCTCTCCAGCCCTGTAGAGCACTTCTTGATCAGGAATGGTTTCATCCTAGTACTGTGAAGATAAATAGGAGAAGGAAGGAAGGAACTTGTTTGTTGGTTTTCTATCCTGTAAGTGGCATTTGAGACTCTGTGGTGAATTCAGTGTAGAGTAGTCTCCACTGCTGGCAGGAGACAGAGGAGCAAAAGGGTGAATGGGTGTGGAAGGATTTGAGTTATATGGGTTAGTGTTTGCAGAACATGAGTGTGAGAACCTACCACCCTATTTTTCTTTTTTGGGGGGAGAGTGTTGAGACAGGATTTCTCTGTGTGGCCCTGACTGTCCCAGAACTTGGTCTATGAAGCAAGTCCAGGACAGCCAGGGCTGTTACACAGAGAGACTCTGTCTCGAAAAAAAAAAAAATTCTCTCTGTTCAGTACTTAAAACAGCTGCTGGCATATTGTAGATGTTCATTGTAGCCTGCATTTAAATGAATACATAAGAAGAACTGTGTTGACTTTGAAATCTAAGTGTGCTTGAATACTTTGCAAGTTGCTGGTATTTGAGAGTTGGTATAAATCAATGATTTTTTTTCTTTTTTTGGTTTTTCGGGACAGGGTTTCTCTGTGCATCCTTGGCTGCCCTGGACTTACTCTGTATACCAGGTTGGCCTTGAACTCACAAAGATCCACCTGCCTCTGCCTCCTGAGTGCTGGGATTAAAGGTGTGCGCCACCACGCCTGGATAAATCAATGATCTTAATAGCATATTTGCTCTTTTACCGTATTATCTTTTGGTTCTAAATTTACAGGAGGCAAGCTCCAGTTGCAGCTGTGTTCGCAGGAAGCCCCCAGTTAATGGGTGTGATTAAACTGTGTACTGGATGGATGGTGACAAGCTTGCCTCTTTACAGTGATGATGATCTTCTCAAGAGAAATGAAAACGTAAGGCATTCCATGTCCTGCATTTGGGTCTTTTAAAAATAGCACTATAATTTCATCTCGTTCTCTGTTGACACATGTTTCTCAGTAGCTAGGAAAATATAATTTTTGAAGAGGTAATTCACTTCAGTTTTTAAAGTTGTTGGGAGGTTGAAAAAGGAAAACCACTGTAAGTTTGATGCTAGCCTGTGCTCTACAGTGAGTTTCAGACTAGCCAGAGCTACAGGGCAGAACCACCTCAAAAATGAAAAACAGAGAAAGAAAAAAAGGTAAAAGTTGTGTGATTAATTTAACCAAGAGAAAATCTCTGATTAAAATACTGATTTTTTTGTTTGTTTTGTGAAGAATGTTGCTAACTTCCATGAGAGGTAGTTTCCATAATATTGACAGAGGGACTGATGAGTAATAATCCAGAAAGGGGAACCATCCTTTCAGAGTGTCAGCATGGTTCTCAGATTGCTGAAGGAAAGCTGTCACTTCATGTCTCATGCACATCATCTTTCCAAAGTTACTATTGCTGGTAAAATACAAATGTCACATAAGAGTTGGAGCTCTAATGTCGGGTGTGGTGTTGCATGCCTTCAGTCCCAGCACGTGGGAAGCAGAGGCAGGCGGATCTCTGTGAGTTCCAGGACAGCCAGGTCTACAAATCAAGTCCAGGACAGCCAGGGCTACATATGGAGAAACCTGTCTTGAAACCAAAAAAAAAAAAAAAAAAAGTTGTGGGTCTAGAAAGATAGATGGCTTAATAACATATTTGCTGTGCAAGAATGAGGGCCAAGTTGGATACACAGCACTTCTATTAAGAGCCAAGTGTGGCAGCATGCACCTCTAATTCCAGTGCTGGGAGTTGGAGACAGGCAGATCCTTGAGGCTTGATGAACAGCCAATTTACCCTAATCAGGGAGTTCCAGGTTGAATAAGAGTCTGCCTCAAAAGTAAGGTAGAAATTAAGTCAACTGTTCACTCCTGGCCGACACACACACACACACACACACACACACACACTCATTCACAGGAACACATATGTACTATTTTGATTGAGCCAGCATGTTAGCATTCTTCTAATTTGAGCTATTGGGAGATGAAGGCAGGAGGATTGCAATTTCAAGATCAAACTAGGGAATAAGCAATTTCTTAGGGAAAAAAAAATTAAGCCTGGGACTCAGAGGTCCTCTTTGCCTGTCATTCAAAAGTTCCTGGGTTCAATCCTTTGTACTGCAAAAACCAGTCAACCAGCCAACTAACCACCTTGTAGGGTTTCTTTTGCTTTATTTTATTGGTATGGACTTTTATAAATAATTCTGTATAATATTAGAATGATACCTAATTAATGTGGTTTAGAGATGTGTTATTTTGATTGTTATGGATTTAAATGATAAATTTGTATTTCCTTTTTTTTTGATACAGGGTTTCTCTGTGTAGTCCTGGCTGTCCTGGAACTCTCTCTGTAGACCAGGCTGGTCTTGAAATCAGAGATCTTCCTGCCTCTGCATGCACTACCACCTGGCCATATTTTCTATTTGAGAAAATCTCATATGATTTTTCAGGTATATCTTTAGGTATATCCTAAGCTAAAAAAAAATGGTTTAGGAATGTAGAGGTTAAGAAAAGAATGCAGACTTTGGATCTTGTAATAGTGACATGCTTATGATGCCAAATTAAATTAAATTCAGAGCCGGGTGTGGTGGCGCACACCTTTAATCCCAGCACTCAGGAGGCAGAGGCAGGTGGATCTCTGTGAGTTCAAGGACAGCCTGGTCTACAAAGCAAGTCCAGGACAGTCATGGATACACAAAAAAAACCCTGTCTCGAAAAACCATTTAAAAAATTAATTTCAGTTACCTTATGATACAGTAGTTCTGTTTGAAATGTATGTCCTGCACAAAACTCCAAAGAAATATTCATGTACGTTATTCATAATGGCCCCAAAATGCAAGCAACCAAAACATTTATTAACTGAAGATAGATAAACAAAATGTCTTATCCTTATGTTAATAGAGTACATATTATTTGCCTTTGAAAGATAAACACAGTATTAATGAATTAGGAAGCTTTATGCCAAGTGAAGGAAGTCAGTCACAAAGGATCCCATACTATAGGTCCCATGTACTTCAACTGTCTAGAATAGACACTTTCGTAGAACACAATAAACTGTTAGTTAAATGGACTATGGCAGGCAGCTTGGCAGGTGACAAATAAGATACACTGCATTTCTTCTTTGGAATAATGCAAAAAATCTGAAGTTGTGTTGATAGATGTACAACTCTGTAAATATACTGAAAACAATTAGTGGATGGATTGTATAGTATTGAATTTTATTTTCAGTTTTAGATTGTTTTTTGTAATTATGTGTCTGTATGGTGGTGTGTGTGCATGTGAGCACAGGTGTCTGAGGTGTTCAGGAGAGTATGTCATATCCCCTGCAGATGGAGTTACAGCAGGTGTGAACTACCTGAGGCAGGTGCTGGGAACCAAGCTGAGGTCTCCTGCAAGAGCAAGTTCATACTCTTAACTGCTGAGCCATCTCTCCATCCCTGTTAAGTGCATTTTATTAAAGCTGTGCAATTTTAATTAACAGGTGCTTCCAATGTGTTTTGAATTTTGTTTTAATTATTTCCTTTCAGATTTACCAAATCTATTCAAAGAGATCTGCTGAAGATATTTATAAAATACTGACCTCTTACAAAGCTAACTACCTAATTGTGGAGGATTCCATCTGCAATGAAATGGGAACCATGAGAGGCTGCAGGATTAAAGACTTGCTAGATGTTGCAAATGGACATGTAAGTAACCGTCTGACAAGTTGGTTGTTCCTATTTACTTTATTTAGTCTTATAATTGTCCTATATGAGTTTCAGCTGCTTTACCAAGCCACCTCCCCTCTCAGCTTGTAGTAGATAAACTACCTATCTAGTAACCCGGACAACTCACAGGGGAGTTTGTAATTCTGAAAAGTAGAGCTGGTGGGAACAGACACTTTTATTCTTGAGAAAATTAGACTAGAGGACTTGAGAAAAAGATGAATAGATCATTCTGAGTTGTAGGGCAAATCCTGTTTAGGCCACAGCCAGGATTTTTTCTTTCTCTTCTGAAATAATCATGTTTGTCTTAGTAAGCCAAGGCCAGTTTGGAGGTGAGGACTTTGCTTTCACAGTTCCTTCTTGCCCTTGAGGAGAATCCATGTTCAGGTCTCAGGACTCACAGCAGCTCACAGCCTTCTCTAACTCCATTTTAAGGTGATCTAATGCCCTCTTCTGGCCTCTGAAGGCACTGCATGCATAAGGGGTGCATATATACTTAAGTGCAAAACACACACATAAAAACACATCTTTAACATTTTCTCATTTTCCTGTCTTTATGATTAAATAGGCTTGCACTGTAAATGTACTTACCTTATGCTACATGTATTTTGAATATTCTCACTTGGTGCTTGATAGCTTGATTTTGGTTTATCGGTGACAGATGATATATAGTCAAGAAGTAATATTTAGCTGGGCATGGTGGCTCACGCCTTTAATCCCAGCACTCGGGAGGCACAGGCAGGTGGATCTCTGTGAGTTCAAGGCCAGACTGGTCTACAGAGAGTTCGTTCCAGGATAGCCAGGCTGCACAGAGAAACCCTGTCTCAGAAAAAAAAAAAAAAAAAAAAAGAGAGAGAGAGAAAAAGTGACATATTTTTGCCTGCTCTTTTCTGCCTTTCTATTCTTTTGTCACCTTACCTTTCTGCTCTTATCTGTCATGTAATACCAGACATAAACTTAGCCACTTTACTGTTAATGCTGGCTAACTTATGTTATAAAGTGTTACAGTAATAGTATAAAAACAAACAATCCTGGGGCAGGGATCTGCCTTAGTGGGCAAAGGTTTTTGTTTCCAACCTCAGTTCCATTCCTGGGACTCCTGAAAGTTGTGCTCTGACCCAGTAACACTCAAACACACACAGACACACAGACACACACACACACACACACACACACACACACACACACACAATATAATAAAAAAAAAACCCATAAAACTTAAAATTAGCTGAGCTCTGGTAGTGAGAGCATAGTTAGATGGGAAAGTAAATGCCTCACACATGTATGCTTGTTTACTAGGGAATTATGGGTCCTACATAAGAAGAACATGATGCATAGGAGGGGAGCACACTCATCTTTAGCCTTAGAGGCTGTAGGATAGAGTTTTTGAGAGTGGTGATGGTAGATTACAGAGGCAATTCCAGCTGCTGTAGTGAATGTGTAAGGGCTTCTGAAATGCAGACGCTTAAAAGGGTATTCGAAGTCAGCCTCAAGCCTTGTTTCTGTGGGAAACACCTGGCAGGCAGCACATAGTCCTGGACAACCATTGAGAAGGCACCCTGAAAGCCTGGGCAGCTGAAAAGGGCTTTTGGCTTGGCATTGCGCAAACCCTAGAAAGATTGGAGCCGAAGTGGGCAGAGCCCAAATGAAAAGCCTCATTTTGGAGCCGCAGCTCTGAGAGACGTGGAGAAATTGCCCTGTGGAAGGGTATGGACAGGTCTCCAGTTATGGAGAGAGAGTTGTGAGTTACCATGAGAAACCTCGAGAGGCAATGCCTTATGTAAGGTAGTGGGAGCAGAGCCCGAGAGCCCCACATGGGAGAGATCAAGGTGTGAAGCGGATGTGAGCCATCTGACAAGTTCCTAGACCTCATGTGACAGCATCAGTCCCGAGCGGTGGAGAGAATCGCTGTGTTTGGTTCATTCATGGTAGTCTAGGGCCACAGCACCCTGCCGAAGGGTGTGTCTGAAAAGGCTCAGAACCGTCAGGGAAGGAGGTAGCAGCTGGGAGTGGACAGTGAGGAGCAGAGAGGCCAGAGGCTGCATTTGGCCAGAGGGCCTCACTCAGGTGGCTAGCCAGTGAGAGAGATGCAGGGCTCAAGGAGAGCACATGCTCTGAAGAGACCTCGAATATAGGTAGGAGAATAATGCCTGCCACAAAGGGTCAGACAAGGGAATAGGCCCTGGCAGGGCTGGGAAGCCAGAGACTAGGCTGCATGGTGTATGTAGTTGAGTGGTTCAGCTAGTTCAAACAGACAGGCTAAGGAGGCCATGGGAGTGAGTCTCAGCTGACTGAGGGAGCCAAGTCCAAACTGAGCTGCATGAGCCAATGGAGCGGCGACACTAGGCCTGGAGGAAGCCAAGCCCAAGCTGCAGCGAGGTTGCCGACAGCCAGGTGACCATGGAGCGATGCTATTTTGGTGTTCCTACAGACAGACCGCAAACCAAGTTGCCCTCATGGACCTGCGCTAGAGGATCTAGGTATCCTTTCAAAGGGTTAGGGTTGGTGCTTAGGTATTGATAAATATAGTTTAATAAAACGTTTCTTCTGCAAGCTACACTTCAGGGTTAAATCCTTTAAAAACTGCAAATATTTTATGCTTACTTCTCAAACAGAGTTCAGGAGTTCAGTGGTCATGGGTACTTAGGAAAAGGCTTAAATTTGTTAAACAGCATAAGATATTTTAGTCATGTTTAGCAATGATGACTTTCATATACATATATATATCTAATACATTTATTTCCTAGTATAAGGATTATATTTCTCATAAATTTAGTAATTTTTTTAATATTGTGTTTCTTATGTTTTGATAGGTGGTTTGTGAAGAAGGTGACAAATTAACCTATTCAAAATATGGACGATTTTGTCATGAGGTCAAAATTAACTATTCTCCATATGTGAATTACTTCACTAGAGTATACTGGAACAGATCCTACTTTGTATATAAAGTCAACACTGTAATATCCTTCCAATCTTGAAAAATAACAGAGCCTTCATTTCAAAGACATATTACTTGAAGTAAAATGCCATTTTCTTGGACCTACACAGTGTCTTGCAGATTGAGTGTGGGTGTTTGAAATGCTGCTACCCATCCCCACCCTGCTGACTCCTGGGTTTAGAGTTTTCTTGGAAGTAGATGCTCAGATGTTGATGTCTTTCAGTAAGTGTTAAGTCCACACTGCGATCTTCCTGACAGCTTTCTTCCTTAGTACATGATTTAAAGATTTCCCTGTTGCACTGTGTCCTCATAAATCTTATTCTATAATATTGATGTTCAATTTGAATATTTTTCAAGGTCAGTGTTTACTTTGAAAACAATTTTTAATAAGTACTTAATGAGATTTATTTCTATAGTACAAGAGAAAATTCTCCAAGCAAGTTTGTAACAGGTGTAAATTTTTTACAATTAAAAATAATTTAAATGGGCCGGGCGGTGGTGGCGCACGCCTTTAATCCCAGCACTTGGGAGGCAGAGGCAGGCGGATCTTTGTGAGTTCGAGGCCAGTCTAGTCTACAAAGTGAGTCCAGGACAGCCAAGGATACACAGAGAAACCCTGTCTCAAAAAACCAAAAAAAAAAAAATAATAATTTAAATGTTGCCCAGGTGTGGTAGGTCATGCCTTTAATCCCAGCACTTGGGAGGCAGAGGCAGGCAGATCTCTTGTGAGTTCAAGGCCAGCCTGGTCTACAGAGTGAGTTCCAGGATAACCAGGGCTACACAAAGAAACCCTGTATCAATCCCCCCAAAATAAATTAATAGAATAATAAATAAATTAATTACTGTTAGTTAAAAATATGTAACATTTAAATTAAAATGGGAATAACATAAAGGATGAAGGATGTGATTGTTTTTATGATGCCATTTATGTCATCCGCTGCTTAAGTGAGCTAGCACATTCGTAGCGATACATAGGATGAATTAGTATATTTAATTGTTTCATGACTATTATGTGATTGCCTTTTCTCACTTATGCCCATTAAGTTGATAAAAATTTAATCATGCTAAAATAATAACTCGTGTTAATAGATACATACACACAAACATATACATTAGTGAACATTTAAATTTTTTTACAGTTTTTTGGTTGTGGAGTATACAGTCTAATCACATTTTCTATGGTCATATTAAGTAAAAAAAAATAACACTGTCACAAGATTAATCTGTACATTACTGTGGGCATCAGTTTCTGGAGGAGTATGCAGATGCTTTTAAACATAAGAGCAAATTGAGAGTTAATACAATTTTCAATAGTTCAGAGTATAAATGCTATATTTCTTTGTGCATTTTCATTTTTTGTATCATTAAGAGAAATTCTAAACCAATGTAATGGCCTATGCCTTTAATCCTAGCATTTGGGAGGCAGAGACAGGGGAATAGATATGAGCTCGAGGCTCACTTGGTCTACATAGTGAGTTCCAGGACAGTCAGATTGCTACACAGTAAAACCCTGTTTTGGGGACAGAGGAATTCTAAATTAATTTGGCCTCTTAAAGAGATCCAGGAAGCCGGGCGGTGGTGGCGCACGCCTTTAATCCCAGCACTTGGGAGGCAGAGGCAGGCGGATCTTTGTGAGTTCGAGGCCAGCCTGGTCTACAAAGCGAGTCCAGGACAGCCAGAGATATTCAGAGAAACCCTGTCTCGAAAAACCAAAAAATAGGAAAAAAAACAAAAAAGAGATCCAGGATAGGGGGCTGGAGAGATGGCTCAGAGGTTAAGAACACTGGCTGTTCTTCCAAAGGTCCTGAGTTCAATTCCCAGAAACCACATGGTGGCTCACAACCATCTACATTGAGATCTGGTGCCCTCTTCTGGAGTGAATGTGTACATGCCGGCAGAACACTGTATACACAATAAATAAATAATCCTTAAAAAAAAAAAAAAGAAGGTGGGGAGGGTGTTCCCCCCCCCTTTGGTTAAAAAAAAAGAGAGATCCAGGATAGATAAAGCCTGTAGAGGAATGGTTTTAATAAGATGTATATTTAATTTTACATTACACAATTGTTTGATGAACAGCTTCTTTAACTTTTTATTTGCTAGAGTGCTATAAAATTGCATTTTCAGAACTCCAAATTAAGAGGAAAATATTTCCTTTCTTTTTTGTAATATATATGTGTATATATATTTTTTCAAATATGTGCACTTATAGTAACTTTCAGAGCTTAGTGATGTGTGTCATCTGTACCTTCGTGTAAATGGTCCTGTTCACTCTTTTACATACTTGTTTTGACTGTAGATGAACAGCTATAGCGATGTGTCTCAGACTCTAGTCATGTGGTCATTCTTACAATCCAAGCATGCAGAAACAGCATCCATGTTGTAAAGGAGAAGTACAGACAGTGTTTCCCTTGTAATATGAAATATTCCATTGAATTTTTATTGACTTGATAACACGTGCTACGTTATAGTTTTTGTTTTGTTTGTTGTATTAGTAAGTTGCTTTTGCTTCTGTCAACTTATTTCTTAAATAGACATAGAGATTTTTTTTTTTTTTTTTTTTTT
>CAJQZJ010034075.1:6661198-6674208 GCA_907164525.1 Lophiomys imhausi | reverse complement strand
TTTTTTTTTTTTTTTTTTTTTGGTTTTTCGAGACAGGGTTTCTCTGTTTAACAGCTCTGGCTGTCCTGGACTCGCTTTGTAGACCAGGCTGGCCTCGAACTCGCAAAGATCCGCCTGCCTCTGCCTCCCAAGTGCTGGGATTAAAGGCGTGCGCCACCACCGCCCGGCTCATAGAGATTTTTTTAAAATAAAAGTTTATAACTAGTTCCAGGCACGGTGGTAAACCCTTTTAACCCCAGCACTCAAGAGGCAGAGGCAGACAGATCTCTGTATTCAAGGCAAGTCTGCTTTACAGAGTGAGTTTCAGGACAGCCAGAGCTACATAGAGAGACCCTGACTCAAAAACCAAAACATTAACTTCACTCAGCATCAGCTGAAAGAAGAAGGAAACTTTATTATAGAAATGACAATATTGGCTGAGGATGTGTTGGTCAGTGACATAATGCTGGGCTAGCACACACAAGGCCCTAGGTTCACTAGGTTCAGTCCCTAGCACTACCGGGAAAAAAGACAGATGGAAGAATAAAGTGATAATATGAGATCTCAGAGACAAGTTGATTCACTTCCATCTTAACTGTCACTAAGACAATAACACTAGACACTTTGTGCTGAAAGCATTTAATTTCCTTCCTTAGTAATTTGTAGAGTAACAAGTGAAAAATGTTGCAAGTAGTTGGTAATAATTGGGTAACCTAGCAGCTTGTAAATTCAACAGCACAGCTGAATTGAAGGAGCAGAGTTTATGGAATTTGGATGGATCGGAAGACATTCCTCAAAGAAATATAAAACATATTTGTTCTTATTATAACAAACCCATAAAATAAGTGCCTTAACTTCATTTCTAAATTCATTTTATATCCTATTACCCATTTTCTTTTCCATAAGAAAATACTGGTAACTTTTCCCCGATTGATAACATGCAGTAAAGCTGAGAAGGTAGGTCCACGTTCTGCCTGCCTTGTCTGCAGATGTCCTAGTGCACTTTCCTAGTGTACGAGAGCTTCTGGGTTTGGTCCCCAGCCCAACAAAAACTATTGTCACTATTAACTTCAGAACTTCAGTTCAGTACTAAGAAAATCTTTGTCAAGATTTCCAGTCTCCCAAGTTAATTTATTTAGCCTCTTGAATGCCAAATAATCCAACAAGTGAAACTTCCTTGATAAGGCATGTAATATGGACTCTATGAGTTTAGTAATTCTTAAAAAAAAAATCACTTTGGCTTCTGTATCTTGGTATTTTGCTTATACTGGCAGTTTTACAGTCAAAGTAGCATGTTCTGTAGTCCGGCATGACTTCACACACGAACTCGCACAGCTTTTGTTCCCAGGACAGGCCTCAGTGTTGACCCTCCTCCCCACTGACTAGATTGAGTCAAGCAAAGAACGGAGTCATGGGAGTCAAAGTGTGTTAACAATTTGCAGCTGAAAACACTCCTAAAATAGATTATTAATTTCTTGTATACCTCTCTGATTAAGTTACTTTAGTCTTGGGAAATCTTTCTTGGGGCCTCTTATTTTTGAATTGGCAACACATTTTGATGGCTCTTTTTATAAAAAAAAAAAGTAGTATTTTTTTTCAGTTGGCAGGGTTTTAACAGTTCTATATAAATTGATCTTTCAGTAAATTTATTTTTTTTTCAGTAAATTTATTTTAATGCATGAATATTTATAGGACATGTGCTACTAATTCTGTATATTTAAGAACCTTTTGAAGCTAATAACTACTTTCTAATTTATATTTTAATGTATCCTTTCTTCTTTTACCCAGTTTTTAATATACCTAGTTTTGCTGTGTGTAGTGGTGCACACCAGTGTTCCCAGCAGTTGAGAGGTAGAGACAGGAGGATCACATGTTCAAAATCATCCTCAGCTACATAAATAAGTTTGAGGCCAGCCTGGGCTGCATGAGCCCCTGTCTCAAGAACAATAAAATCCAAAAATTACATGCATAGTCTCTATTGTTACTATTTTCTAATAGCTTTAGACTCAATATGTATTATAATTCTTGCTCTGCAAATTACAACAAAAATCAAACAAGTTCTTACCTAAATTACTGAGTTTTTTTCAATGTATAGGGATAATCCTTTAAATAAAATTAGATGCAATGTTGCAAAGGAATATATATGACAGCTAATTTTCTTTCTAAATAAAATTTCTAAATACTATACTTGCTTCTGTAATAAAAGGACATTTTGGAACCAAATGTGTTGAATTTAGTATAAAAGTTTCTTTGGATTGTTTCTGCTTCTGTCTCCTAGAATGACAACCTTGTAATTTTGACATATGGAATGCTATGTGCAGTTCTTTGAGAAATAGACTTTACTGTGACCATTATCTAGATTTTGTGTAATAATGGCATAACAGAAACATTCAGTATCTCATAAATTCCGTTTTCCTGTTATAAGCCAATAGCATTGTACAGCTACTTAACAAGAGTGAATACAGCTGCATTTATGTAGACTGGTCTCTGCGTCATATCTATGATGGTGTGTATTTAGAGTAAATGTGTCCCTCCTGTAACTAAGGTTACATCTCTGCAAAATTATAAAACATTATTAAATTCAAATACTTTAAAGAAGTTGTTTCTAACTATAAAGAGTTTTATTTCAGAATCTGTAACATTAATATCCTTTTATCAGTAATGAAGTTTTCATGCTCATTTACCCTCCTTGTTTGGTTTTCATAATAAAGTTTCTCAGAGTTTTAAGCTGTCTTTAACTTGTCTTTGAACTTTCTTATTACGTTTACTGAGATATGACTGTTCAACCACCTCATTTAAGTGTACAATTCAGTGGTTTTCCGTAGCACTCACAGTTGTGCAGTTATCACCACAACTAACTTCAAGACAAACATGCTCCATTCCTTTTGTCTGTCAACTGTAACCACCTTGTCTGCAGCTGTAGGCAACTCTCGCTAATCTGCATACATATTTTCTCATTCTAGATTTTACATGTAATGGAATCATACAATTGATGGTATTGGATGGATGGCTGCTTTCACTTGACCTGACATTGTCAAGGTTCACCCATGTTGGAACATGTATCATTCCTTTTTAGTGTGAAATGTAATATACATCTCCCTGCAGGTTCTGTCTCTCTAGAACAGTGGTTCTCGACCTTCATAATGCTTTGAACCTTTAACACAGTTCCTCATGTTGTGATGACCTGCAACCATAAAATTATTTTTGTTGCTACTTCATAACTGTAATTTTGCTAGTTATAAACCATAATGTAAATATTTGTGTTTTCTGATGATCTTAGGCAACCCATGTGGTGGTGGTGTTCAACCAGCAAAGGGGGTTGCGTCCCACAGGTTGAGAAAATTTGCTAGAGAGATCTAATAATTTCAGGCTCACAGTGGATTCAGGCTTTTACCTTCTCTTGGAGGATTGAAGCCTCCTTTTTTCTTTTTTTAATGATCTGTTTTTTAAATTAATTTATTAATTGAAAATTTTTTTTGGTTTTTCAAGACAGGGTTTCACTGTGTAGCCTTGGCTGTCCTAGAACTAGCTCTGTAGACCAGGCTGGCCTCACAGAAATCTGCCTGCCTCTGCCTCCGGAATGCCAGTATTAAAGGTGTGCCATCTCTCAGCCTGGTTACTTAGCTATCTTATCTTCTTTTGCATATTTGTACCATTTTTTACTCTCTATAGATTCACCTCCTCTTAAATTTTTATTTAAATTTTAAAAAATTTATGTGAGTCAAACCTAGGTCTTTTTTTTTTTCTTGGCTTTTGGAGGATGCTGAGGGAGAGTACAGGTATTTGAGCCCAGGCCCTTGTACATGCTAAGCAGGCGCTCTACCATTGAGCTACAGCCTCAGCTCCACCTTCTAAGTCCAGTGTCCACTATAGCTAGTTTTGGACTTGGAGCCCTTTAATTTAATTTTCAGCTTGTGTCTGAAAATCATAGACTGCTTCATAGCTAATGAGCTACCTGCCTTTGGTCAGGCGATTCCTTGGCTCTCCCAAATACTCTTGGGAGACAGAAACTTCTGAATAGCTAGAGTTTGACAAGGCCTTAGCAGTGATCTGTTTCTACTCCTACCCTGGATATAACCACCAGTAGAGTAAATGTTCCCAGTTAGAGCTAAGAACGGAGTTCCTCCCAACCCATTTGCAAAAGGGGAGATAGCTCTTGGCTAGTCGGTGCTTGCTGGATCCGCTGTTTCAGCACCCACGTTTCTAGTTTTCCCCTGACAGTCTGGTAACTCCTATTTACACAGTGTATTTTCCATAATACAGGCTGTCTATGTTGAGTCTGAACCGAAGACATTCTAATTAATTAATTTTTAGTGCTAAGAATCCTACACGGAGCCTCACACATTGTGGTAGGCTGGCACTCCACCACTAAGCGACAACCCAGAAGACCTCTGACTCTGGGCACTAAGGATTTGGCATGACAGGCAGATCTCTGTGCATTTGAGGCCAGCCTAGTCTACATAGTGAGTTCCAGGACAGACAGCCAGGGCTACTAGTCAGACTGTGTTTTGAAAAACAACAACAAAGGGGTTGTTTGAGACAGTGTACAAATGGGACAGTTGCCACTCTCTAGCCTCAGCAGACTCTGTTTCTTTTCACTGTGTGCAATGTGGGAAAGGCAGACTTCAGGGCACCCTTCATCCCAACTCTCTGCAAGCCAGCCATGCTTCCAGAACAAGCTGATATGGCTCCAAAGAGGCAGAGAAGGCAATTTTTAGAAGGCTGCTGGAAGAAATCATGTTATTTGCTAGCACACTTACATCTGTCCTCATTTTGAAAGTGTAGGGATAAGACTTTAGAGACTTAGCTGATGCCAGGGCGGCTCTGCCTTTGACAATTGTGATAACAGCATGGGCAAAAAGAATAGTAAGTAGGACCTGTGACCTACACTGCAGGTGACATATTAATGTAACCCTATCTTTCTGGCTACTGAGAAGTCCCTGATCCAATCCTAAAAGCACACCTTGAATTTGTGTCCTTTCTGTACACTGAAGAATTTTGTGCTTTAAATCCTGTCACATAAAAGCATATTACTTGGAAGTGAGAGAAAGGGGTCCTGTGACTTTTCCTTCAAAGGCCCAGTTGACAGTGGCAGACTTACACTGACCAGAGGACCGTATCCTTCTCTCTGTGGAACTTGAAAATGTCTATATGGAGGTACCCTTCCGGCCATCTTCTTTGCCAATCTTGTCTGGAAAACCGTGGAAGGCTTTCAAGTTTAAAGGAAGAGGGTGGGAATTGCTGCTTAAAGACAGAATGACTCAGAAACTCAGTTCTTGCTTAGTGTGGCAATCAGTGAACACGGGCTTTCCTTCAGGTAACTGAGGTCTCATTTAATTACTCTTTACAAATAATACAAAGAAGTTTAAGGCAGTGACATGACTTTATAATAGCTTTAAATTTATTGCTGATTTATTTTTTATAATTTATTTTTATTAATGTACACTGGTGTTTTGACTGCATGTATATCTGCGTGAGGATGTTGGATCCTCTGGGACAGGAGTTACAGACAGTTGTGAGCTGCCATGTGGATGCTGGGAATTGAACCTGGGTCCTCTGGGAGAGCAGCCAGTGCTCTTACCTGTGGAGCAATCTCCCCAGCCTCTATTAAAAAAGCTGCAACAAAGGTGGGGCTAGTGGCAAAGGCCTGTCATCCCAGCTATTCCTAAAGGATATAAGATCCACCTCCAGAATGTCTATAGATTTGTTTTAGATATTCTATGCATAGTTATATTTTATTCTTTTAAAAAGAAATCTAAAAAAATAAATAAAATCCAAAAACCAAAAACAAACAGCAGATACCCACCAAAAACCCCACAAGGAACACAGTGACCTATAATGCCAGCACTTTGGAGGCTGATTCATTAAGATTGGTGTAGGTTCAAGTTTAGTCTGGGCTACATAGTTTCAGGCCATTCTGGGCTACAGAGCAAAACCCTGTTTCAAACAAAGCAAAACAAAACAGAAGAGGTATCTAAAAGATACTGACTAAATCTGAATTTATTTCTGTGTTTCTCAGGGTCCCTTTACGGAAACAATCATCTTTAGTAATGTGAAATTTTCTAGGGGGTGTGTACAGGACAGCGGTAGATGTCGGGGGATTTTCTTCAGTCTCTCTCCTCGAGCTATTTCTGCTAGATCAGTTGGCCAGTCAGCTCCCAGGATCCCGGGAAATCTCTGAGCACCAATCTGGCCTCTAATGTGAGATCCTTTGACTTTGTGCTTTCCAAGTGCCCAACACACTTTGCTCTTTAGTTTTGTTGATAACGATACCTAAGAACGTTACAGAATAGCGGCAGATGTGAAATAGGGTCTACTGTGCCTAGACTGGAGATCTGAGCGTTAATTAGGTCCTTAATACTGAGAGCTAGTCTAGAGAAGTCACAGAAAACTTGGATCTAATCTCAAAGTATGCAATCTGCATTAGGGAAACGGGGAGAAGAGGTAGGTGGGAAGGAATCTCAGACAGGTAAAGCACCAGAGACAAAGCAAGTAGATCTGGTCTTGTTGTCCTTATTACGAAGACATCGAAGTCGCTTCATTTTGTCGCTGAACAACTCCCAGGGAACCTGGAAAGCCCCTCCAGAGCCCAGCTTCTGAAGGGCAAGGCTACTGCAGGGCAGCCAGGAGGCGGAGCGGTCTGTTGTTCCCGCCCCCTTCCTCCGAAGTCGAACAGCGATTGGTCGAGAGCGCGGCGAGCTGTGGATCCGGGGACGGGGTCGGGCAGGCTACTCCGCCATCTTGGTCCGTGCGGGCGGCCTGGACGTTCCAGGCGGTTCCGCTGGACACAGGGCCCTGCGAGGTCAGGTTGGAGCCGGGAGGCGGCGGGAGCGGCGGCGGCGGCGGCGGGGGCAGGATGAGCGCGGAGGCGGCGGACCGGGAGGCGGCCACCTCCAGCCGGCCCTGCACCCCGCCGCAGACCTGCTGGTTCGAGTTCCTGCTGGAGGAGTCCCTGCTGGAGAAGCATCTGCGCAAAGCCTGCCCGGGTAAGCGGGCTGGCTGGCGGACTGGCTGGAGGACCGGCGGGCGGGCGGGGGGGCGTGGTCCGCCGCCCCGCGGCGCCCGCTTTCCGCGGCTGCGGCCTGGCAGGCGCGGCTCAGCCCCGCTGGACGGTGCCCCGGCCTCGGGCGTCGCCGCGGAGCGTCTGAGAAAAGCTACAGACAAAGGCTCCTCAGACCGCAGCGGTCCGCACGGCGTGGGGCGCCGGCATGTGCGTGCGGGGGCCGGGTTGCCTGAGTCGCCGCGCCCCGGGGGCCGACTCCGTGAGGGGGAGAGCGGGAGAAGCCTGCGGTCCCCGCGCTGCGGACCCTGAAGCCAGCTGTAGTAGCCTTAGGCTCTTGTTTCCTCAGCCTGGGGATTGTGCACTTCACTGTTGAACCCCGAATTAGAATCTGCGAAAGCAGGAACTGCCGTGCAATGTCCGGTGGCTGATGTATAGGGATACCAAATGTTTGCATGAGTGGCGCTGGGCAAGGGACATGCTATTTTTCTCTTTCCGGGCATTTCTGTAAAGATGCAGTGTAAACTCTTTACCTTTAGTATGCTCAGCTCTAATCCAAATTTGCCCTTACTTGTAGACTACTTTGTGAAAAGTTATCTTTAGGGGGGCAGTCTTATCAGGGGTATCTTACTGCTTTTAGACAGTAGCTTTCTTATTGACACATTGTTAAGGACTTTTAGGGTGCCAAGCCGCCGTGCTTAGCTCTTTCCCTCTGTTACCTTAATGAAGCCTTCATTCTACGGGAGGTAAGTACCATTAGCATTCTGAGTGCCAAGGGCAGGCAGAGACAGACCCCTAACTGTCAAAACAGTAGTTTTGTAGCCTGCGTTTCTTTCCTCTAATTAGCACTGGTCATATGGTGAACTGGGAACCTGTAATGGTTAGTTCTTCCTTGTGAAAAGTTTTATTCTGAACTAATTTTTTTTTATTCCCACCCCTCCCCACCCCACCGCAGTACGTGAGAATTGAACCCAGGCCTTCTTGCATACCAAGCAACCTGGCAACCACTGAGCTTAGTGTCTTACCAAACTTCCAGATGTTGCCCCCACGCCCTTTTTATGTATCATAGTCTTTAGTCAGTATATCTGCATAGCTCTTTGTATTCCTTTGGGATCAAAAATTATTGTAGTGAATCCTTTTGCATATTTATGATGAACACTTTTTAAGAGTTTATGTTCTTTTAAATCCTAGATCCTGCACCGGTTCAGCTTATAGTTCAGTTTTTGGAGCAGGCATCCAAACCTTCAGTTAATGAGCAAAACCAAGTCCAGCCTCCTCCTGATAACAAGAGAAATCGCATCCTAAAGCTTCTTGCTCTTAAAGTTGCAGCACATTTGAAGTGGGATTTAGACATACTGGAGAAAAGGTATAAAAATTTAAGTGGCATTTCATTTGGAGGACTATTTAGATATCCTTGTTTCTGTCTATATTCTAGTGTTTTCTGATAGTGACTTAAAGTAAATTACCTTTTCTGCATGTTCATGGCAAAATATTCAAGCATTTTAAAAAGATATAAGAAAGTATTTAAATGTAGAAGCGTGTATATAGTTCAGCATCTTGTGGCTGAGGCAGATTCACCAGAGCCCTCAAGACCAGACTGGACTAACCATCCAACCCCAAAGCAAGTTGTGTGATCATTTGAATAGTACATAAGCCACCCTTTAAGGTTTAAACTTTGATTAATGAGGAAATGTTTTCCTCTCCCGGTACTGGAAATTGCAGCCAGGGCCTCTGCATCCTATGCAAGGTTTTACTACTAGGCCATAGCTGAGTTACTACTTTAGTCCCACAACAGGAGAAAATCTAGACTTCGAGTGCTTGAAGTATTTCAGTTAGTGTGGATGTCTGATGACAATGAATAAAGGTTAACGATGGGTGTAATGTATGATTTACTATCAAATAATTTGGTTAATTTTTTTTTTTTTTTTTTTTTTTTTTTTTTGGGGTTGGGGGTAGTTTAGAGTACTTCTTTAATCTGAGCACTCAAGAGGCAGAGGCAGGTGGATCTTTTGAGAGATTGAGGCCAGCCAGAGCTACACAGAAACTGTGTCTGGAAAAAAAAAATATTTTTTGGATCAGGATCAATCAGTCCTTCCCAAAGCTGTTAACATTACTACTCTAATCATCATTTATTTTCCTAAAAACAAATACTTTCAAAGCTGTGGTTAGAAAATTATTTACTTGTTTTCAACCTTTCTTTCATAATTAAAAGAAATTAGGAAATACCTGAAAACTTTAGAAAGACAGAAATAACATTTTTATTTTTTGTCCTTATTTGTCCAGTGTTTTAATTTGTTTACTGTGTCAGAGACCGAACCCAAGCCATGTGTCAGCCCTTCCTTCCATTTTCATTATCTTTATTTAGTTTAGAAATTTTTTTTTTATTTGAACATTGTTTATTATTTATTTTATCTGTATAAGTGTTTGGCCTACGTGTATGTATGTGTATCATGTGTGTGCCTGGTGCTTTCAGGGGTCAGAAGAGGCATCATATGCCCTGAACTGGAGTTACGGATGATTGTGAACCACCATGTGCGTGCTGGAACTCCAACCCAGGTCCTCTGAAGGAGTAACATGTGCTCTAATCACTGAGCATTGCTCCAGTACTGGTTTTTTTGGACACAGGATCTTGTGTAGCACAAACTGACCATGAGCTGGCTGTGTAACTGGAGAGGACCTTGAGTTCATGAATGTCTTGCCTTTCCCTCCCAAGTTTCCAGGATGATGCATATCCAACCTCTTACATTTTAAAGTAATGTTATCATGCCCTGTATAATGTTTTGATTTATTTCTTCACTTAACATGATATTAGCTAGTTGGAGATACTAGCTAGTTGGATATGGTGGTGTATACTCATAATCCCAGCAGTTGGGAAGCCGAGGGAAGAAGATCCAGTGATTCAAAGTCAGCCTCAGCCTTATAGCAAAACCAGTCTCAATTTCCCACGTCCCCTATAAACCACTATACAGTATCATTAACTATTCCTCATTGACAATAATTTGGTTTGTTTCCAGGTTTTTTTTCTTTTATAATTTATTTATTTTTGGCTTTCATGTTTTGTTTCGTTTGAGACAGGGTTTTTGTCAGGTTCCTGGAACTCACTCTGTAGACCAGGCTGGCCGTGAACTCAGAGATCCACCTGCCTCTGCCTCCTGAGTGCTGGGATTAAAGGTGCATGTCACCACCGCCCAGTCTTTTTAGTTATTTTTTTAATTAATAAATTTTATGTGTATGAGTGTTTTACTAGTATTATGTCTGTGCATTGCTTATGTGCCTGGGACCCTTAGAAGTCAGAAAAGGGCTTGAGATCCCCTGGGACTAGGATCACAGACAGTTGTGAGCTGCCATGTGGGTGCTGGGAATTGAACTTAGATCCTGTAAGAACAGCCAGTGCCCTTAAAACCACTGAAGCCATCTATGCAGCCTGTTTTCCAGTTTTCCACTGTTTTAAACTATAATGTCTTAAATATTTTTGCCTAAGCAGGAGTTCACTGTGTAGCCCAGGCTGGTTTCACCCAGCTTCTGAGATTATACTTAAATCAATGTAGTATTTCAAAACACTCTTTTCCAGCATGTGTTCTTCAACATTAAATATAGTTTTTTTAAGTAAATTTATTATCTTTTGGTTGTTTGAAACATGATCTTATGTAGCCCAAGTTGACCTCATGCTCTGTAGTGGAGGGTGGCCTTGGGCTCCTGATATTTTGCCTCTATGGCAAATGCTGGAAATATATGTGCATGGCACCATGCCTGGCTTCCATAAGTTTTAATCTGAGGGGAAACCTGACCAGTACTAATAGACTACAAGAGGTATATATGTCCATGGTAATGTATGGGGTATTAAGATATACATAGTGTATATGTAACAGTTGGAAAATTTAGCATTTGTTAGGTTTTTCTGGTGCTGTGAATTGAATCTATGACCTCATGCGTGCTGGACAAGTAAGTTACTCTTGGCTACACCTCCCAAACCTCCAATTGGTTATTTGATGCTAGTCAAATGTATATTATTGCTTTTTTGTTTTCTTCTTTTTTGGGGGAGGGGGGAGGAGAGGTAATGATGGAGGTGTTGAGACAGGGTCTCACTATGTAGATCAGGCTGTCCTCACACACACAGATCCTCAGGCCTCTGCCTCCTGAATGCTGGGAAATGGATTTCTATGTGAAATTAATTCTGTCATTTTGTTAAGAATTCACTTTTTGCAGAGTGTGGTTGTGTACACCTGTTAAGCCAACACCTTGGAGACTGAGACAGGAGGAGGGTGTCAGTTTGAGACCAGCCTGGGTTGCATAGCAAGACCTTATTTGAAAAAAGGAAAGCTAAGTTTTTTAGATGTAATCTGAGATCTGTATAATTTGGGAACTAGGTAAGAGAAGAAATGAAAGAAGATTGGTACTAAATTGAATAGTTACAGGTGCATGATGAACGCTCCTCACATATTTTGCCCACTTGTGTGTTGTTTAAGTCCACAGTGACAGGTCTTAGGATCTAATAAGTAACCCTGAGATGTGACCCCTGAACAGTGCAGTTGCTTTCCTCGCAGTAGGTCTGTCTGTGTTCTGTGTGACCTGTGTAGCTAACAGATATGTGCCTTTCCTTCTCTTAAGCCTGTCGGTTCCGGTGTTGAATATGCTGCTCAACGAGCTGCTGTGCATCAGTAAAGTTCCTCCTGGGACCAAGCACGTGGACATGGATCTGGCAGCCCTTCCCCCAACCACTGCCATGGCTATCCTCCTCTACAACAGATGGTGAGCCATTGACCCACTGCTGGGCAGCCTGCTTTCCTTGCACACTGGCTTTCAGCATCGGGGTTTTAAGGGTCTCCTTTTGCTCCAGGGATCTCTCTGGGCATCTTTGGAACTGTGATTCTGAAAGTGGAGAAATTTTATTTGTGACTATGTAGATGAAAACTGTACTGCTGCAGCTGTGGGTGAAATCTCAGATTTGTTCTATCGATGACGGTTGAAGTGGCCTTTTTATTAATTTTTCTTTGTCTTTTCTTTAGGGCAATTAGGACAATTGTTCAAAGTAGCTTTCCTGTCAAACAGGCTAAACCTGGACCCCCTCAGCTAAATGTGTAAGTTTAGCTAACTCTTACTTGCAACAGTTTTCATTGCATTTAAAATTGTTTTGTAGGCTTTTAATGAATGTTACAGAGTAAATTGAGCAGAGAGAGGAGGTCGAGGGTCTGCACAAAGGTTGGCATGAAGGATCTAGGGCTGTTGGACAATTGAATATGAAGATTTTCTTCCATATAATTAAATTGTCTTTAATGTGTGTTAATTAGTTTTGTACCTGGGAAAATTATTTTAATATTTATGTGTTAATAGTATGAAGTTCATTACAAAAGCTTGACTGAAACCCAATTCATAAATTCTAGGTGGCAGCTTATCCTACTTGGGAGCTAGATACCATACTTTCTGACTGGATAGAAGTGAGATTTATTTACTTAAAAAGAGAATAAACTTATTTATGGCATGGGTTTGAATGGTTAGCTACATTCTTTGGGACTTGTACCAGAGTGCAGTTGTAGGAACCCTCTGTTAGGACAAATGGTTTACTTTATGAGCCAGGATGCCAAGGAAGAGAGGATGGAGCAGGGGCCAGCAGTTACCTCTGGGGGCACACCTCAGGGCTACCTACCTCCCACTTGACTCCATGTCCCAGAGATATACAGTACATCCCAGAACCATCTAGGGAGCAAGTCTTCAACAAATGTACCTCTTGAAACTGCCAGCATTCCAAGTCATGGTGACATTAGACCAGGGTGTAAACGCTGTTCTTTGTCATGTGACCTACTCTCTGTCGCTGTCTTTTATTTTATTTTCTGGGGTTTTGAAATAGGATCTTACTATGTAGCTCTGACTGTCTGGCCTTAACTCACAGAGATCGTCCTGCCCTGTTTTCTGAGTGCTAGGATTAAAGGTTTGTGCCACCCTGCCCAACTTCTATGCCATTTATTCATTCATTCATTCATTCACTTATTTATTTATTTATTTATTTATTTATTTATTTATTTATTTATTTATT
>CAJQZJ010034075.1:6649400-6661188 GCA_907164525.1 Lophiomys imhausi | reverse complement strand
ATTTATTTATTTATTTATTTATTTATTTATTTATTTATTTATTTATTAAGATTTTGTTTTATGCTGCTGAGTGTTCTGCCTAGACATATGTAATTACATTATGTACATGCCTGATGCCTTAGGCCAGAGGATTCGGATCCCCTGGAACTTAAATTACAGTAGGTTGTGAGCCACCATATGGGTACTGGGAACCGAACCCTGGTCTTTTGGAAGAGCAGTAACTGCTTCTAACAACTGAGCCATCTCTCCTCCCCCTCTGTGTCTCTTTTTTAAATAAACGAGCTTTTGTTGTCAATAAGCTTTACTACTCTATTGGTTTCTTTTTCTTTTCTGTCCTTTCTTTTTTTTAAAGACAGGGTCTGATGTAGTTCATGGTGGCTTCAACACAGCTTTGTAGCTTGATTGGTCTTGAAACTCTGTTTTCCTGTCTTCAGCGCTCAGATGCTGGATTACAGTTCTGTGTTATGTTTAGCTAACACTAAATTGAAAGTTTTATGCAAAGCAGTTGAGAAAGTCCTTGCAAATTAATGATCATCATAATAATGTGTGCTTTGTTTAAACAAACAAAAAAAGAAACCATGTTAACATACTTAGAAAAAGAAAAAAAAAACTTTGGAGCTGGAGAGATGATTGCTCAGTGGTTAAGAGCACTGGCTATTTTTCCAAAGGACCTAGGTTCAAATCCCAACACCTGGGTGTTTGAAACTGTCTCTACAGGCCGGGCTTGGTGGCACACGCCTTCAATCCCAACACTCGGGAGTCAGAGGCAGGCGGATCTCTGAGTTCAAGGCCAGCCTGGTCTACAGAGTGAGTTCCAGGATAGCCAGGGCTACACAAAGAAACCCTGTATTGAAAAACCAAAATAAATAAATAAATACATAAATAAGCTTCATGCTGAAGAATGTTAGCTTTAAATTTAGACTTTTATAGTTGTGTCCTGAGAGTAATATTTCAGTGATCTTCAATCATTTGTCTTTTTAGCATGAATCAGATGCAACAGGAGAAAGAGCTAACAGAGAACATTTTGAAAGTGGTGAGTATTGGTGATTAGTATTGTGTTAGTTCTTAGGGACAGTTTTTAGCATGTAGACATGCATCTTCTAGTCTTAGGTTTGTGTGTGTAATAAAGGGTTAGCGCAGTGATGGAGTTTTGCCGTTAGCATATTCGTAAGGTTGAGTTTGTGTTTCGCTTTTATGAGACAGTCTCAGCCCTGCGTGGCCTAAATGTTGTATGTAGCCAAGATGGTCTCTGATCCCTTATCTTCCTGCCTCTGCCTCACAAGTGTTAGGATGACAGACGTGTGCAGCCATACTTGGTCTGAATTGTGCAGTTTTCAACCCTGTTGGTACCATACTTGATTGTTAGTTTTTTTGTTGAGTCAGCCACTGTTAAAGACATCTTATGCTAACCAGCTATTAGAGACATGGTTTTTCCGGGTCTGTGGGGATGGTTCAGCTGGTAAAGTGCTTGCTGGTGAAGCCTGAGAGCCTGATGGTGATCCATTGCATAAATTAAAATTAAATAGTGCAAATCTTTCCTATATTTTGATTCTAGTTTTACAAAATAAAGTTTTACTATATTTTTAATGTGTACAATCAATTACTATTGTTGTATTTTCATTTGTTTATTGAATTTTTGTAGCTAAAAGAACAAGCTGCTGATTCTATTTTGGTCCTGGAGGCAGCTCTGAAATTAAACAAGGATCTCTATGTTCACACGATGAGAACTCTAGACTTACTGGCTGTGGAACCAGGCATGGTAAATGGGGAAACCGAGAGCTCTACTGCTGGGCTGAAAGTCAGAACTGAGGAGATGCAGTGCCAGGTATTTCTTCTCATGTATTCACTCACCCAGCAAGGTCTGCTGATAGTTTTAGTTAGAGGCACTTCTACCTTTGTTTCTGTGACTTAGACTTGAGTATCTTTTTTTTTAGAGAAACATTTCCATTAATATAGCAAAGGTTGGCCTGGAACTTGCTTT
The DNA here is from genome assembly GCA_907164525.1 of Lophiomys imhausi. Lineage (NCBI taxonomy): Eukaryota > Metazoa > Chordata > Mammalia > Rodentia > Muridae > Lophiomys > Lophiomys imhausi. The sequence continues at coordinate 6,659,207 of CAJQZJ010034075.1, read as the reverse complement.
GCAACCAGAACTTGCCTTGAATATATAATCCTCCTGCATTAGCCCCTAAGTGCTGGGGTTATCGCTATGCACTACCACATGTAGATTTTTATTGGCAGTTACATCTTAGAAGTCTTATAGGCCTTTACATGATATTTTTTCTAAAGAAAATAGAAAAATAATTTTATAGTCTTATATTTTTAACAAATAATTTGTTTTTATTTTTAATTTTTTAAATTCCCTCTCCCATCTCCCCTCAGACTCACCTCCCATCCTTGCAACCTCCCCCCACATAAATCTCATTGTGTAAGCTGTAGTGTGTCTCAGTGTGTCCCACAATATTCCCTTTTGTCCACACATTTTTTTTCCCAGATGTTCATTATACTGACTCCTTGGTCTGGTACAAGGCCTCTGGCTTCTGCTACTTTGTCAATACTGGAACCTCACTGGGACTCCTCTCATATATGCTGTTAGTTTCCTGTGTCATGGAGATTCTGTAGTTTTGAGTCTGTTGAACTGGCCTCTTTATGCACTCCTGCAGTTCATCCATGGAGTGGGCCAACTCAAAGTCCATATTCCTGGCCTGCAACCCCCACTTGCAGGGCCTGCTCTCCCAATTGCTGTAGCAGGTAAGGGGTTGAATCAGCTCTCCTGGCCCCATCAGGGCCAATTCTTCCACCTGCTACTTGTGGCAAGGGCAAGAGAGTAAAGGGGATTTCTCCCTTGCCAACACCACAAAGCAGACAGAAGGCATGGGTGGCTGTCCCACATACCCACTTTGTAGACCAGGCTGGCCTGGAAATCACAGAGATCCGCCTGCCTCTGCCTCCTGAATGCTGGGATTAAAGGCGTGTGCTACCATGCCCGGCTAAGGACAATAGAATTTTTAAAACATTCCTTGATTACCTTTTTGGGAATAAAATCCATTAGTGTATTATTATTATTATTTATTGTTATTTTGGCGTTTGTTTTTTGGTCTTTTCATTTGTTTTCAAGACAGGGTTTCTCTGTGTATGCTTGGCTGTCCTAGACTCACTTTGTAGACCAGGCTGGCCTTGAGCTCAGAGATCCACCCACCTCTGCCTCCTGAGTACTGGGATTAAAGGCATGTGCCACCACACCCGGCCATTACAGACAGCTATAAACTGCCATTTTGTGCTGGAATTTGAACCCGGGTCCTTTGGAAGAACAGCCAGTGTTCTTAACCGCTGAGCCATCTCTCCAGTCCATTATTTTGGTTTTTTTTCGAGACTGGGTTTCTCTGTGTAGCCTTGGCTATCCTGAAACTTTTTACTTTTTCTTACTTTTTTTTTTTTTTTTTTGATTATATTTTTTACTTGTCTTTTGTTTGTGTGTATGTGTGTCTGTGTGTTTTCCTGCCATTAAACATAAATTCGAGCCAGGCATGGTGGCACAGACCTTTAATTCTAGCACTTGGGAGGCAGAGGCAGGCGGATCTCTGTGAGTTTGAGTCCAGCCTGGTCTATATAATGAGTTTCAGGACAGCCAGGGCTATGTAGAGAAACCCTGCCTCAAAACAAACAAACAAATGAATAAATACATCATATGAGTTTTTTCAACTTTTGTTAGTTTTTTGAGGCAGGGGTTTTTTTTTGCGTAGCCTTGGCTGTCATTGTGTAGACCCGGCTGGCCTCAAACTATGTGATTCCCCCTGTCTCTGCCTCCTGAGTGTTAGGATTAAAGGCCAATGCTACCAAGCTTGACCTGTCAACTCTTTTTTTTTTTTTTTTGGTTTTTTCAAGACAGGGTTTCTCTGTGTAGCCCTGGCTGTCCTGGACTCACTTTTGTAGACCAGGCTGGCCTCGAACTCACAAAGATCCACCTGCCTCTGCCTCCCGAGTGCTGGGATTAAAGGCGTGCGCCACCACCGCCCGGCTTACCTGTCAACTCTTAAATATGTAAGAATTACGAAGCAAATTGGTGTTTTGTTATCTCAGGTGTGTTATGATTTGGGTGCAGTGTACTTCCAACAAGGCTCCACAAACCCAGCTGTTTATGAAAATGCCAGAGAGAAATTTTTTAGAACTAAGGAACTAATTACAGAGGTGAGTATAGTCACAAGTGATACATACTATTTGCTCCCTTAAGCCTATAGAATTTTTTGCTTTAGTTTTCCTAAGAAAAGCTGTATTAGATACTAGGGTGTAACTTGTTTGGTTCTTTGTGAGACATGGTTCCTCTGTGCAGCCCTGGCTGTCCTGGACTCGCTTTGTAGACCAGACTGGCCTCGAACTCAAAGATCTGCCTGCCTCTGCCTCCCAAGTCCTGGGATTAAAGGTGTGTGCCCCTATGCCCGGCTACTTGTGTGTGTTTTTAAGACAGTTTCACTATGTGGCTCTGGTTGGCCTAGAACTTATGTAGACAAGGTTGACCCAAGTGCTGGGATTAATAGGTGTGGGACATGACACCAAACCCTGTTGTGGGGGTATGACTTCATGGTAGAATTTGTTGTTAGCATGTACAAGTCCTTTGGTAAAACCAATGTGCCCATTGAAGAAAATTTGGAAAGTTAGAAATAGTATTTCTTTATTTTCTTATTGTCTAGTTATGGTTTCTGTTGCTGTGAAGAGACACCATGACCAAGGCAACTCTTATAAAGGACAACATTTAATTGGGGCTGGATTACAATTTTGGAGGTTTAGACCATTATCATCATGGCAGGAAACATGGCAGCATACAGCCAGACGTGGTGCTGGAGAAAGAGCTGAAAGTTCTGCCTCTCGATCCATAAACAGCAGGAAGCGACTGGGCGTGTAGTTTGAGCATAAGGGCCTCAAAGCCCAGCCCATGCTCACAGTGATACACTTCCTCCAACAAGGCCACCTCTCCTAATAGTGCCACTCACTATTGGCCACCCAAACATGAGTGTTTGGGGGGCCATACCTATTCAAACCACCACACTTGTTATCTTAGTTTCTTGTCCTGTTACTTTGATAAAATATCCAAAAAACAACAAGAGAAAAAAGTTGATTTTTGATCATAGATTGAGGTACAGCATGCTGAGGAAGGCAGTAAGCAACTGTTCATCTTGTGCCCATTGTCAAGAAATAGAATGCTCACTGGGGATGGCAGTACACAGTGTTGGTCCCAGCCCTCAGGAGTTGGAGGCAGGAGGATCTTTGTGAGTGTTAGGCCAGGCTGCTCTATATTCACAAGTTGCTTTTTATGACTCAGATGACTGCATTTTAAAAGTGACTTTCATTGGGTTTGAAGACACATGCCTTTAATCCTAGCACTCAGGAAGCAGAGGCAGGTGAATCTCTGAGTTTGAGGCCAGCCTGGTCTACAAAGTGAGTCAAGGACAGCCAGGACTATTACATAGAGAAATCCTATCTCCAAAAAAAAAAAAAAAAGTGACTTACATTTTACATCGTGTGTTTGTGTTGTGTCTGTGTGTGGGCATGTGAGTGCTGCTTTACTTGGAGGCCAGTAGATGGCATTCCCTCCCTGGAGCTGTAATTACAGGTGATTGTGAGCCACCCAACATGGTTGCTGGGACCAAACTCAGACCCTCAGTGTGTGCTCTTAAGTACTGAGCTATCTCTCTACCCTCAGATAAGTGAATTTTTAAGTTAATTAAAATTAACATTTTAATTCCAGGAAGCTGAAAAAAACCTGTTTTAATTTCCTTTTCTCACTACTAAAATTAATCAACTACCTTCAAACCTTAGTTTATTTATTCTATTGTTCATGTATTTTTCTAGTGCCAGATCTTGATCCCATGGCTTCAGACTTGCTAGGCAGGAGCTCTGCCGTGGAGCTGTATGTTTAGCCCTAGGCTTCGTCTCTCTAGAGCTATTAGAAATTGCTACTTTTGTTGGATTTTAGGTATAATTATTTAAAATTCATTTAAATATATTCTTTACAAATGTTTTTGATAGTAACATTCTAATATTTTTGAGAGAAGATTGTTCTTTTTACTTTTCTAAATCTTGTTGATGTATGGATTTTTTTTGAAGATTGATTTGTCATGTATACAGTATTCTGCCTGCATGTATGCCAGTACTCCAGAAGAGGGCACCAGATCTCAGTATAGATGGTTGTGAGCCACCATGTGGTTGCTGGGAATTGAACTCAGGACCTTTGGAAGAGCAACCAGTGTGCTTAACCTCTGAGCCATCTCTCCAGCCCTGATGTATGGATTTTTACAGTGTGTGGGCTTGTGAGAGTTGTCACTCACCATTAAAGCCTTATTTGTCATACTTACTGGAGTGACAATAAACAAACAAATGAATAAATATATATAAAAAAAGGTAAAGGGCCAGACGATTAATAGCTAGGTTTTGTGGATCACATTGTTTGTCTTGGGTGTTTGTTGTTTTCAACCCTAAGAAGTGTTTGTAGCTCAAGAGACATTCAAAAGCAGGTCACACAGTGCACTTGGCCCATGAACAGGGTTTTGCTGATGTTTGTTCTCTGCTCAGAACATTTAACCTTGTTATTTGTGGTTCCTCCAGTTTTAAAATTTTCTTTATTGTTTTCTTGTACTGTTAAAATACACTAAGGAGTACTAGTCTTTTGTGTGTATTTCATTAATGGATAATGATATATAACTCTTACTTTACAGATAGGTTCATTATCTCTTCATTGTACCATAGATGAGAAGCGGTTAGCTGGCTATTGTCAAGCGTGTGATGTTCTTGTACCTTCTTCTGATAATAACTCTGAGCAGTTGACTCCATATAGTCAAGTTCATATTTGTTTACGATCTGGCCGCTATCAGGTAAGGCATGAAGTGGGATTATAGAGGTGTAGTTGACAAGTTTTAGAAGTAGCGTTCAGATCCTGCCACCACCATATGCCAAGTGTGATTTGGAGCCAGTCACGTATACTGCAAGCCAGCTCTAAAGAGTAGTGCTACCCTTAATATTGTTATCTCATTTTTTAAGACTATTATATATGACTTGGGTGAGAAGTTATAATTAGTCATATGTGTGTTCACTGTTACTGATACCCTTTTTGAAACAAAAACTTGCCCATCTTAATCATTTCTATTGGGAACTGTAAGAAGTGTTGAAGAACAGAAAGCTAGACTTTTTAAATTACAGTTAGGGAGCTTTATTTTTTAAATAATTTATTTTTCTGTACATTGGTATTCTGCCTGCATGCATGTATGTCTGTATGAGAGTGTAGGATCCTCTGGAACATGAGTTATAGTTGGTTGTGAGCTGCCATGTGGGTGCTGGGAATTGAACCTGGACCCTCTGGAAGAGCAGCCAGTGCTCTTAAGTGCTGAGCCATTTCTCCAGCCCTAGGGAGAATGATAGCCCTAGCTTTATTTTTATGGAACCCGAGGTCTCATTTTTGTCTTAGCATAGCTTATTTACCATCCCTAAGAGGAGAAAAATGAACAGAGTGATTTGGTTGGATGGAGTGTTATTATAAACTCCCTTTGTCAGTGAGCCTGGTCATTGTTTCAGATTATATTTAGTGTCCTGTCTGGGCATTTAATGTCTTGTCTGGACACTTGTCCTTCACTTTTTTTGTTTGTTCCAGTTTCAATTCTGTTATGTAACTCTCAATTCTTTGGAACTCAATATATATAGTCCTCAAACTCACAGAGCCTGCATCTGCTGGGATTAAATTCATGTGCTACCATATCTAACAGCTATCCTTTCCTTTTTAATGAAAAGGACTAGCAGTGAGAATTTGTGGTGTTGATCATTTTCAGAATGTTTTCTTTCAAACAGGGCCTTATGTTACTTAACTCAGAACAGCAAACATGAAACAGGCAAGCTTAAGTTTCATTTGTTTTATTTTCTTAAATTTTGGTTTTTTGAAGCAGGGTCTTCCTATATTCCAAACTGGCCTAGAACTGGCAATCCCATCTTAACCTTCCAAATGCTGAGATTTACTTTCAGCTTTGTGTTTCTTTTTTCCTTTTTTTTTTTTCTTTTAGGTTTTTTGAGACTGGGTTTCTCTGTGTAGCCCTGGCTGTCTTGGAACTCTCTCTGTAGACCAGGCTGGCCTTGAACTCACAGAGGCCCGCCTGCCTCTGCCTCCTGAGTGCTGGGATTAAAGGCATGCACCACCACGCCCGGCAGTTTTGTGTTTCTTTTTTTTTTTTTTTGGTTTTTCAAGACAGAGTTTCTCTGTGTAGCCCTGGCTGTCCTGGACTCAATTTGTAGACCAGGCTGGCCTCGAACTCGCAAAGATCCGCCTGCCTCTGCCTCCCAAGTGCTGGGATTAAAGGCGTGCGCCACCACTGCCCGGCTGTTTTGTGTTTCTTAATTGGGTTTTTATCCGAGATATATGCAGCTCACTATCTTTATCTAAAATTTCATTTCTTTGCCCATCCAAAAATACACAAAAAGGGAACATTGTATTCTTTTTCCTCTTTCTCTTAACTTTTTTCTTTTTTCAAAATACTAGTTTGCTTAGGGTAGGAGATTAAATTTTCTTGAAGCTGAATGATTGGTACTGGTAAATTAATTAAAGTTTAGATATCTTTCAGTTACACCTCAGCAGTATAGATTTGTAGGAGGTGAGGAGCCCTTTGAGCATTGGCTCTCAGCCTATGGGTCTGGATCCCTTTGGGGGTCAAATGAGGGGTCACAGATCAGATACCTTGCATATCAGATATTTATGATTAATAATGGGAGCAAAATTATAGTTATAAGTAATAATGAAGATTATTTATGGTTGGGGGGTCATCAATACATTTAATATAGCATGAGGGACTGTATTAAAGAGTCATGGCATTAGGAAGGTTGAGAACCACTACATTAAAGTAAGTTATATACTATAAGGAGGCCCTTACATTTTTTTTTTTTATTAAAAAATAAAGTCAGCTAGGTGTAGTAGCATGCACCTTTAATCCTAGCACAGAACAGGCTATACTAAAAGCCTGTTCCAAAGCTCTTTCAAGGGATAAAGTCTATAATAAGACTTTTGGACTGTTTCTCTTGTTTGTGTTAACTGAGAATGTGAATAGCATCTACACAGTGGATCAAGAACATAGGTGTAATGGGTGGCTAGGAAGGAAAGAGTGGTTATGTTGCAGCTCTGCAGTGTGCCACAGTTGTACGTGTAGATTGTATTTAGGTTCTTATTTGAATAAGACTTACTATGTTGGTCAAGCAATAATAGTGAAGCAGCTAGAACAGACAGTGGTGTCTCTCACAGTTGGCCAGTGGCTGACTTATCTCTGTGGAGCCCTTGGATGTCATATTTGTATGGAGGTGAAATGGCAGGGATCTATAGTTTGGGGACTATTTCTCTGTGATAGTGGCTAATTAGCACAGATATTTGCAGAAATCCGTTCCCCACATTATCATCCCTCCTATCCTCTTTTTCTATTGCCTGAGAGAGACCTAAGAAAGGGTTTGTACATAATATGTAGATATTTTCTGTAATTAACTAAATAATGTATTTAGACCATTTAAATTTGTTAGAATTATTTCTTAGCATGCTTTTTTCCAGGTGATTTAATTATTTTAGGGTTTTTTGGAGGTTTGTTTCATAAATAAAATCTTTAAAGTTTATTTGAAAGGGGTTTTTTGTTTGTTGACTTATTTATTTATTTATTGAGATGGACTTTTGTTGTGCATTTCAGACTGGTCTTAACTTTTCATCATCTTCTTGGCTTGGCCTCCCACGTGCACTCTTGACTAAAGTTTGGTGTGCTGTTTGTTTGTTTGTTTGTTTGTTTCTGGTTAGAAGCTAAGACTTCCTTAGTTTGTTTCTCTCCTGCTTTTCACTTGTGCTCCATGGCCTTCAACTTTGAAAAAAGAAAACTATGTTCTTAATCTAATTTTTGAAAGAGAATGTTTTTTCAGTAAGTTATCTTTTTATAATTTTTAAAAATTCAATATACATACATACATATATAGCTTAGGATAACTTTGAACTTCTGATTCTGTTGCCTAGTGCTGGGATTGCAGGCTTGAACCACCATGCCCAGTTTTATGCTGTGCTGGACACTGAGCACATGGCTTTGTCCATGCTAGGCAAGCAGGCATTCTGCCAGCTACATCCCTACCCTGTAGAAAATGTGTCTTTAAAACAAAAATGCCTTGACTGTTTTACATGGATGCAATTGTGTGTCTTTGTTCTAGGAGGTGGTACAGATTTTCATTGAAGATAACCTAGCCTTCATTTTACCTGTCCAGTTCCGGCAGTCAGTATTAAGGGAGCTCTTTCAAAAAGCTCAACAGGGGTAAGTTGAAAATTTTGTTTTGATCTTTGAATAACAAAACAAGTGTGTTATTAAGGCACTTGCAGGTTACCTGCAAATCACTGACATTATTTTCAGTTTTGCTGATGTAAGGGACAGAAAGTGTCGTGGAGAGTCTTTTTTTAGAGGTTTATTTGTTCATGTATTTTATGTATATGAGTACTCTGCTTTTGTGCCCATTAGAAAAGGGATTTAGGGGCTGGAGAGATGGCTCAGAGGTTAAGAGCACTGGCTGTTGTTCCAGAGGTCCTGAGTTCAATTCCCAGCAACCACATGGTGGCTCACAACCATCTATAATAGGATCTGGTGCCCTCTTCTGTTGTGCAGGTATATGTACTAAAATATAGAACATTGGGCTGGAGAGATGGCTCAGCGGTTAAGAGCACTGGCTGCTCTTCCAGAGGTCATGAGTTCAATTCCCAGCAACCACATGGTGGCTCACAACCATCCATAATGAAATCTGGTGCCCTCTTCTGGCCTGCAGATATACCTGCAGACAGAACACTGTGTACACAATAAATAAATCTTTAAAAAAAATATATAGAACATTGTATACATAATAAATATTTATAAAAAAGTTTAAAAAAAAGAAAGAAAAGGGATTTAGATCCTTTTAAAGATGGTTGTGAGCTACCATGTGGTTGGGTGCTGGGAACAGAGCTTACTTCTGAGCCATCGCCAGCCCCTGTGGAGACATTTTTAAAAAATTACTTATTTTTCTGTTTATGGGTGTTTCCCTGCTTGGTGTCTGCATACTCTGAGCCTGGTGTCAGATCCTTTGGAACTGGAGTTACAGACTATTGTGAGAAGAGCAGCTAGTGCTCTTAATCACTGAGCCAGCCAGCCCTTCAGCCCCAGCAGAGACATTTTAAAGTTCTTTCTTTTGTTTCTTTTAAAAGTACTTGCAGTGAGAAAGTTATTTGGAGCACAATTCTGTTCTTATACTTAATCTTTACAATTAAACTACTCCTTTTGTACATTTTTTTGAGTTAGTATATGGTATTTAGTAGTGTCCTTGAACATCCTAAAATGTCCCTTAAGAAGAAATGGCTCCATTCTTTTAAATTCTGTTTTGTATTTAAAATATTGGTGTTTCTATTTTTGTGCTCTTCAGAAATGACGCTCTAGAGGAAATCTGTTTTAAAGTCTGTGCCTGCAACACAGTCCGTGATATACTGGAAGACAGAACAGTCAGTGTCCAGTTTAACCAACTGTTTCTTAGACCAAACAAAGAAAAAATAGATTTTCTCCTCGAGGTAAGACATTTCCTCTCTGGTAATAGAACTTTGCTCTGTGTTTACCAGGGGCTGTCCAGTTCTGTGTCTGACAGTTGTCAGTATTAGCAAGCTGAGCAAGCTGCCACCCTCCTCCTCCCTCTCCTCTTTTTCCTCTTTCCCCTCTCCTACCCTTTTCCCCTCCTCTTACTTTTATTCTCCCTCCTTTTCCTCTTCCCTCTCATAATTCTTCCTCTTTCTCTCCTCTTCTCTGTCCTCTGCCCTCCTCCTCCTGCCTCCACTTCTTCTTCTCCCCCTCCTCCTCTCCCTCCTCCTGCTCTTCTTATTCCTTATCTTCTTCCTCTTCCTCTTGTTTTTTTTTTTTTTTTTTTTTTTTTTTTTTTTTTTTGAGACAGG